>JASEVX010000003.1:121933653-122066153 GCA_031761405.1 Serripes groenlandicus | reverse complement strand
AAAGGTATTTTGGCGTGTAATTTAAATCGTCACCAAAAGCACACAATGATCATTTCAGTAAAAACGAATTTTACCCAATATAATACATTGTATGCGTTGTTTCAAGCCTTTAAATATATGTAGATAACTATATTAAGGGAATTAAATTTAAAATGTTTTTAACATTACTGTTATGATTATTTATATAACAATATACCTGCATAAAATGTATTTATAATAGCCAGAACGACCCAGAGAACAGGTTGTAAGTTAAATGTTATGCTACGGTAAATTTGTTAGGGTGAAACGTCTTCCAAATCTCCAAACAGTAGTAGCACGTGCAGCACGAAACTGGAACAGTATAAAAGGTCAAAACCAAAGTATTCCCATCCCATTTATACCAAAGCCATATACACCGAACTAAAAAATAAATAAAACATTACGCAATATGACATCGCCAACGAATGACGTTAAAACAACGTTATATAGCCATCGAAATGATGACCGCCGGTATAAGTGCTAGATATGTTGCCAGACAATTTCGTGTACACGAATCTACCATCAGTCGTCAAGGACAGACCACATTCCGGTAGGCAACGTAAAAACAACGCCGACAGAAGAGCGTTATATCGTAACGACGTCAAGACATAACCGGTTCATGTCAAGCCGAAAGTTAGCTTGTCACCCCAGGAATACAAATGGTACGGGGTTTGCGATAGAACCATCCGCTCGAGGCTCAATTCAAGGTATGTACGTCGTCTTTACGTTGGCATATCTTTAACGTTAAGGCATCGACAGGTTCGTGTTGTATGAGCAAGAATTCATCAGCGCAGTGGAACAACGTTCTTTTTGCGAATGAATCTCGATTCATCATTTCATTTGCCGACGGTCGGGTAAGTGTGTGGAGAAGAACGGTTGAAAGAAACGCTATCCTGAAAATGTCATTCAGCGTGATCGTTTCGGTGGCGGTAGTGTTATGGTTTAGGCGGCGGGAATTTGTCAACATGGAAATACTGTTACCAATGGTGAGAATGTCAATGCAGTGTGATATGTGCGATATTGTGATGAAATAGTCGAGCCCGTGGGGATATCTTTTCTGCGTGAAGATCACGCGACGGTGTTTCAGCAAGATAATGCTCGTCCACATACTGTTAGATACACACAGGATGTCCTTCACCGGAACAACGTCGCCATTCTCAAATGGCATGCCAGATATCAAGACCTTTCGCGCATTGAACATTTATGGAACTACCTAGGACTGTAGGTCAGATAACGTAATGACGTCAACGACGTACGTTATCAAGAAGGGTGGAATATGATATCATTACAAACTGTTAGAAAACTGATAGCAAGCATGCGGAGAAGGTGCATCGCTGTACGTGCTGTTAAGGTCAAACCCGATATTGACTACATTTTAATTTTCGAGCAGGACCCCTATTAGACTTAACGTCATGAATTACGTCGATTAACTGCTGTTTTTTTTAGTTTAAATGTTTAAATATAATTGATAATAAATGGATAAAATGGTATATACACGAGTTAATGTATTAATACTTAAACAAAGAAATGATAAAACTTGCTAAACTTGTTTCCTTCAGTAGATATCACTATTAAAATGTTAAACACTGCTCAATATCCGCTTTGCTGATATTGTTTACAGTTACATAACTAAAACAAGAGGGCCATGATGGCCCTATATCGCTCACCTGATTTAACAGAACTTCAATAGTTTTTAAAGTTTTTACTATATACATATAAGGAAAACAAGCAACCCCCTGGTGGCCATGTATTTCAACGGATCTGATTTATTTGATCAACCTTGGTAGAAGGTCACCCAAGGAGCATTTGTGCCAATTTTTTTTTTAAATCAGGCAGGTGCTTTTGGACAAGAAGTTTCTTAAAGATTTTACAATGCACATATAAGGAAAACAAGCCCCGACCCGTTGCGGCCATGTTTTTCAACGGATCAGAGATAATTAAACAATCTCCATAGAGGGTGCCCTTAGGAACATAAATTTTGTGCAAAATAATTTTTAAATCGGGCCAGCACTTTTGGACAAGAAGTTTTTTTAAGATTTTGCAATTTTCCCCTTTTCTAATGCCGCAGCAACCAAAGTTCTACTTGGAATTAAATTCTTTGAACAACATTGAAAGGGGACCACCTTAGGACCATTTCTGTGAAGTTATTTTGAAATCTGGCCAGTACTTTTGGACAAGAAGATTTTTAAAGTTTTAACAATGCACATATAAGGAAAACAAGCCCCACCCCCTTGCGGTCATGTTTTTCAACGGATCAGAAATATTTGAACAAGCTTGGTAGGGGGTGCACCAAGAAACATTTGCGCAAAATAATTTTTAAATCGGGCCAACACTTATGAATAAGAAGATTTTTTAAGATTTGGCAAGTTTCCCCTTTTCTGATGCTGCAGCAACCAAAGTTCTACTTGGAATGAAATTCTTTGAACAACATTGAAAGGGGACCACCTAAGGACCGTTTCTGTGAAATTATTTTGAAATCTGGCCAGTACTTTTGAACAAGAAGATTTTTTAAAGTTTTAACAATGCACATATAAGGAAAACAAGCCCTGCCCCCTTGCAGCCATGTTTTTCAACGGATAAGAAATATTTGAACAATCTTGGTAGAGGGTGCCCTAAGGAACATTTGTGCAAAATAATTTTCAAATCGGGCCAGCACATTTGGACAAGAAGATTTTTTAAGATTTGGCAATTTTCCCCTTTTCTGATGCCGCAACAGCCAAAGTTCTACTTGGAATTAAATTCTTTGAACAACTTTGAAAGGGGACCACCTAAGGACCATTCCTGTGAAGTTATTTTGAAATCTGTCCATTGGTTTAGTAGAAGAAGTCATTTGTAGGAAATTGTTAACAGACGGACAGACGACGACGACGACGACGACGCCGGACGCCGGACATTCAGTGATCACAAAAGCTCACATTACACTTCGTGCATAGGTGAGCTAAAAACAACTCATACCTGTATTGATGACCGACTTGACTATAGTGTTTGTATGCAAATAGTCGAGTCCATCGGAGTCAGCTGCACACTTTATTTTTACCCTAAGGTTATTTTATATGACATTGCTTCGAATGGTACCTTAGCTTGTAACTGGCTCCATTCTGAGACAGTTTTTGACTGAAATGTATCAAATTCATGAACTGTTCATTTGTTCTTCTCTGAACACGAACGATTAATTATCAATCTCATTAAAATCATCTTCTATTAACGCTACGCATAGGATCTGAGGAAAACCGATAGAGGGTCACGTTCAGACGACCTTTCCGCCAGCCAATCAGAACCTTGCTTTCACGTTTTTGAAAGTGAAAGTAAAAGTCTATATTTACCAAAAAAAATATATATTTAGCATGAGATCCCAATTTTCGCATAGTGATTTAGACGCGTGTATAGTTTTTATGACGACCGCATCATTGCCACAAATGCGGAAATGAGGCAAAACACCGATACAGTCTTTCCCTGACCATACAGCATTGCAAAGTGTTCTTTGCTCTGGTTTTAAATGGTCTATTTTAAATTTGCTCAACTTCGTCAATTGACGCCATTTTGAAGGTTAAGCCAAATGTTTGTTGAAACGAGTCCTCTGATTGGTTCAAATAAAAATAGCTTGGTGGATCTAAAAATAGCGATATTGGAAATCCGATAAAACAAGAAGATGAATTCGAATTGATCGACATCAGATCTTACATTTGGTCAGATTGTGTACTTTAGTCAGATTGGATTAATTATCCGTGTAAAACAAACATTTGCACAATGTCAGTTTACTAGTTCTATATGAAAGTTGAATGTATAAGGACAATATAATTATGTAGCAAGAGTTCTCATTTCTGGGACTATGTGGTTGAGCGATCTTGACAGTGCCTGTAAAAGTCATATTCTGAAAGGGGAACACCTGCTCAAAATAAATGTGTACCTACGTTTAAAGGGACTGAACACCATAATGGTCCAAAATCGTTATATTTTATACTTATTCTAATTAATCCAAAATACGTCGATATATATGTAACGGAATGTTGTAGAAGGTTGTACAAGTCTTGTTTTTCATTATTTCATAGGAAATAAGCAGTTAAAAAAACGTCCGCACCGTGTTTCCCTGTTTAAAAATACCTTGGAATTTCCTCTTGCTCATTTGATTGATTGATTGATTTATTTATTGGGTTTTTACGCCGCTTTCAACAATATTTCAGTTATATCACGGCGACAGTTCACTTATTCATGATCCCTGGGTAAACAAACCACTTGCTCATTTGAATTTGTGGATTCAATTCGGCATTCTCTAACACTATCGACTCATTACATTCATGTATGCGTGAGTGTAAGGAACAACAACTCTGGGAAGGAGATTGTCAATTCGGTTGTAGTGATCACGTGATAAATATACAGCGATATTTTTAGATTTACCGGGGTAATAGCCCAGTAGATTTTACAATGTAAAATAACGAAAAATCTCCGCAATATTAATAGTGTGCATATATTGTAGTACATCATTCAGCAAATCTCAATGCCTTACATGCAAAAACATCAAGGTAATAGCAATTTTTAACAATTTTCTTTTTTTTCGCTTTTTTCTCATATGGGATTCAGTCCCTTTAAACAAACCAATTAACAATTTTAATTTTATGGGCAACTTGTGCTGCCTATGAAGCAGTCAAGCTTTTGAAACATTGTTAGAATATTCCTTTTCTCAATATTACAGTTTTGAACATACTGCTTTGGCATTATAGTGAACATGGCAGATGTTTACATCTTACAGGCTGTTTGCTCATGCGCCTGTATGTACGGTGTTTATACAATATCGGTTGTTTATTTCATTTGTGTTTACTCCGATTTAGCAGTTAATTGGTTTGATTACGTCTATATAACACCTATCAATTATCCAGATGTGAGAAACCAGTTCTTAGTTAGAAAATGCGCCTTGCCCAAAGGCACTAAAGTATGAACGCCATGAGTGGAGATCGAGCACAGGACGCCCGCTATCCCCTTCCCTAGCTCTGGTGGCAACTGCTATGAGTATTAAATTCCATTTATAACACGTAAATACAAATGTATGTTTTAACACACGTTATAACAGTCTATGCTTATGTCTAGTGATTTTCTATTGCATATAGAATATGCTTTCATAAATAAAGAAAATCAGCGCTTTATCCAAAACGGAGATTTATTGTATGATGTTAAAGCATATAACATTACATAAGCAACATGTATTATATACTGAATTGCATTACAGTTCCACTAGTCTATACATGTTGTTTCTTTATGATCTACGGGCAATGGTGTGCCAGTAGTAAGTATGTACATAGATGCAATCCTTCCATGTTTAATGAGGAAATACCAAGTTTGGTGTTAAAAGGAACATTTTAGAGTAAGTAAAAAACTGTATTTTTAAAATCTAGTATCGTCAGTCATGATCACTGTTAAAAGACATACATACAATAGAACATATAGGACAATGCGGCATGCTCTTAGGCTCCAATACAGATGTGATTGACATTTAGTGCTTTACCCTTTTAATTTGCCCGAAAATAATTTGTTTCCCTTGTCCGCATATACCGGCTTAACTCCAACAAAAGTGACCATCGGACGACCCAGGTAAATATCATAATTTTCCGAATTTTAAATGTCTATTTTGTTCATTTAAAGAGATATTTTAATGCTATTTGTCACAGTTCTTAAACCTCCCGTCATATTAGACAAGGTCCAACTACGTCACTCTAAATGGCAGTAAGAACAACGTAATGCCGGTGGTATGGTCTTTATTGACTTAGAGGAATTGTTTGAACATTGAACGTGTTCAAAAAGACATAGTAAGAACTTCATAAGGACGTAGCAACAACTGCTTTGACGCGGTATTGACGTATCATAAACTGTGTTAGAACTTCATTGACGTACTTCAAGCACGGTATGGACAGAACAGATGCTTAAATGCGTGGTAGGATATTTAAATATAAGTAGTTAGATCGCAATGGATACAGTGCTTGCATGATCCCGTGAGAAGTAAGAAATAAGTGCAAGCGTGTAAGACGCAATGACAACATGGCAGGCATAGTAAGGACTTGTAATTCATTTTTATTTCGTATTTTGCCACGTTCCCGTTGCGTTCATTGAATTTTGCAAGACGTAGTGCATAGCCATGGAGTGCACATCACAGGAATCTGTATAACATTCCACATACATTGGTCAGAGTTAATTATTGATAAAAATACGCCTACGTGTTTTATTACTATATTTTATGGTCCCAATAAAAAAAAAAATACCGCCACCTTGTTCTAAGTACTACCCGAAAAGTCAAGTGATAGACGACGAAATGATTTTGTGTCACAAAAAATACTAAAAGACAAGATGCCGTTGGGTAACATATCGATCCCGCTACGTCTTAAACAGTCAACTGCGCGCTAGATCTTGCACACGGTACAAGGTATCATCAAGATATCAGTGTGTAACAGATTGCGTTGGTGTTCAATTAACAATTACAATTTGATGTTTGGACATTAATCGGGTTACGTCGCTAAAACTTAACAAGAACTTTGCAAATTAGACTGAAGTGATAAAGAAACACACAGTACATGCTTTTATTTATTCAAATTAAAGTTATACATGGTATCAACATTTCTTAAGTATAAAGAACTTTTTTCATTGAGTGACATGGACAAATATCTCCATTGGCGCCTCAGTGTGTGGTATGTTTCCCTCGCGCTGCTGACACAACTCTTTATCTTCCGTGTATAGATTGATCCTCTTTATTTGAATATTGACCCATTCTTCCAACAGCGCAGTTACTAACTGGTCAACTATAGCAATGGGTTATTCCATGTCAACGAAATACACGACGTCGACCGTCGTGTCGAAAAAGAATGAATATTTTTTCTCATCTGTGAAAAAAGACACTTTACCCTGCCTCCTTGTAAATTGTCGGTGATCATGTGCCTTAACCGAAGACATTTTGTTATTAACGGTTTCTGTTGCAGTAAGGTGATAATTAAGCAAATAGACAAGACAAATAGTTTTGTCTTGCCGTTGACGTCACGTAGACGCCCAGAGCTTAGTCAGTCGCCAATTGTCTCTCAATCATCGGACAATACGTTCTGTGATGAAAATATCCACCATGAAATGCTTCATAATGTGCTTAAACATGTGGCCCCGTATGAGAATTTTAATCATTGTTGGGAATGGGATAATATTCTGACATTGAGATCAAGTTTTCATTTTCCTACAGTTTTACCCAATATTCTAAAAAATAAAACGATGTATATATATATATATATATATATATGTGTATATTTTTTTTTACGTAGATGTTTTCAATGCGGACGACTTAAAACATAACGGATCAGGTAAATGCTACAAGACAGCTACTGTTTCCAAATGCTTTTTATTATTTTCATTCTTTTGCTAGATTCGTTTTCGTTTTATAACATAAGTTCCAAATAAAAATAACAATAATTATAGTTGACATGGAACCGAAAAGAATGCGAAATACATAATTAATAGTACGCGTACATCATTCAATATAGTGTTACTGTACATCTGTTCTGTTTATATGATTCTCGTGATCACCTGACCTACCGATCATCTAAACAGGTTAAGGGCTGCTGTTTTCAAATTAGTTGTTTTCTTATATTCAGTCAGACAGATGGCCATATATGAACGTATTTGGATATATTATTGAATTAGCTATCGATGGGTATGTTTGCTGTGTCATGTCAATGTGAAATGAGGTAGATATCGACCGTTAAAAGTGCGCACAAAATCCGTGCGCAAATGTCTCAGATTTTGTTTGGTGATGGAACCTGTACTAGGAGGGTTCCAGGGTCCTACTAAATACTGCAAGGACTACAAGGACTACAATGACTACAAGGACGGCTGTTGTATGACAAGGACGGGTAAAACGTTATTATATTTATATTTAAAATTACTTTTAATATACCGATAATGCAATATAATAACTAACTTTAAAAAATAAATCGAAAACAAAAAATTAGGAAAAAAATTCTTCAAAGTGATATTCTTTTTATATATCTTACTTTAAAAAAGCGAGAGAAAAAAAGGAAACTTATTTTTCAATAATTGTAGTGACATTCCCCCTATGACAAGGACATGCAAGGACAGCTTTATAATATGACAAGGACGGTTGAAACGGTATTAAATTAATATATTTATATTAAAAATAACTAAAAACATTTAACACGTCTATATGGACACTTTAAACAAACTAAATTTATCATACCTGTTACTATGACCGACTATCAAAGAGCAGGTAGACGACAGGCTATTGTATAAGCTGACTATGCCTTTGACCAGTAAAGTAAAACACCAATGGCAAGAACTTTTATTTTTACTGATGTTGTATTGTGTCACCAGGAAGGTGATCTTGTGGTAGAGCCGCCAACTAAGGCAAGAAGGCAGTAGGATTTTGATAAAACTTCAAATGTAGCATCCAGGTTTCAACTTCTCTCAAGTTTGTTAAAATTAGGCGACTTGGTAATTAACTATGTCAACATACATAAAACATCTTTTAACTTCTTCTTCTCAAGAACTTATAGTGGGATTTTGATGAAATTGCATGTATAGCATACTTAAATTGTCCTCTAAGATTTGCTCAAATTGGGTCAGTCTGGTCATTATCTAGGTCTCCATGTGAATTCATGTTGTTCACAATTGGTATAAAATAAACTCTACAGGGTGATCTGCACACACACTCTACAGAGTGATCTGCACCTACACTAAACAGGGTAATCTGCACCTACACCATTCAGGGTGATCTGCACCTACACTATACAGGATGATCTCTACATACACTCTACAGGATGATCTGCACCTACACTCTACATGGTGATCTACACCTACACTCTACATAGTGATCAGCACCTACACCATACAGGATAATCTGCACCTACACTCTACAGGGTAATCTGCATCTACACTCTACAGGGTGGTCAGTACCTACACTCTACAGGGTGATCTGCACCAGGGTCTTTCAAATAGTATGGTCTAGAAACGCCCTATATAAACGTCTTATCGTACTGGATATCTCGTCTCGGTTATCGATTTTTACCTGGAAGTGTTTATCACGCCGTGTATTTATCACGCTTAGTGAATTAACCGGTATTTTGGAAGAGAATTTTTACCAATAATTGATATCTAAGAAATGATTATATAACCTAAAAAAAACGAAAATCTAATTCATAACATATGAAAAACAACCCTTAATTTACATGTCAATTACCAATTTTCCATCATTTGACCCTTAAAACACATTGAAAAACTGTTTCCAAATATCACCGTATCGTGCATATAAAACGCCATGTTTTTAGATTTTTGAGATTTTGAACTGATCTACCCGTCTAAGAAAACGAAAATACGGGTGAAATATGAAAATCTAAGACATAACATAGGTGAATTAGGCTTAGATCAAAGAGAAAAGGCCGCTATATTAGCCCCATGAACATCATGCAAGTAGGAAAGTAACGACAAAAAGAGATCGGGTTTCAGCTTTCGGCCATTTGTAAACAAAGTCGTACGTATGAAGTCAACTTTCCAATACGAAAATCCACCTAAAAAGAAACATCGGGACAAAATACTCTCATGTAAAGAAAATGGAATACTGATATTGCATTAAGGATGACTTTGATGGTCAAATTGATTGGTTAAAATCGAGATATACGCAGTTTTAAAACTTGATAATTTTCTTCCGTTTACAAAATGGCGGGTTCCCCGGATGTTGGTCACGTGATGCGAGGCAGCTTATTTCGAGAACTACGCTCGTTTCCGGACAATACTATTTGAAAGACCCTGTCTGCACCCACACCATACAGGGTGATCTCCACCTACACCATACAAGGTGATCTTTACCTACACTCTACAGGGTAATCTGCATCTACATTCTACAGGGTGGTCTGTACCTACACTCTACAGGGTGATCTGCACCCACACCATACAGGGTGATCTCCACCTACACCATACAGGGTGAACTGTACCTACACTATACAGGGTAATCTTCACCTACACCATACAGGGTAATCTTCACCTACACCATACAGGGTGATCTCCATCTACACCATACAGGGTGATCTGTACCTACATACTACAGGGTCCAGGGGCGGATTCAGGATTTTTCTCCAGGGGGGGTCCAACTTTTGCCCACAAAATTACAGAAATACAATCCCTTTCCACATTCAAGCAGATGTTAGCCGTTTGTATCTGTTTTAACAAACGTTGCCGGTTCTAACCACGAGGAGGTCTCCACTTATATAGATCCTTTTTTTGTGTGATTTTTTTATGTTTTTTTAGTATTTGTATGAACAAATATTTTATTTTAGTATTTTTATGAAACAAATTATATGGTTTTTTTGCTTTTTTTCTTTAGTAATATTAACACGAGAATAAGTCCGAGCACCTTCCTTAAATGAAAATGTTGCATTTTCACTCAAACAAACATACTTGATTGAAACATCCTTCTATTCCCTGACTTGAGAAAGCGCTGTACGATCTCCTCTGGTTTGATGTCGAGGGAGTGATGAAGGTTCATCAAGGCAAGCCCGGATAACCTCTCCTCGTGCATTGTACTTCTTAAGTACGACTTGATTCTCCTCAAACCTGAGAAGGACCTTTCCGCTTCACATGTTGTAACTGGAATCACACATCCGACGTGAAGAAGTACTTTGACATTCGGAAAACTATCTTCATCAATATGGTTATAGAGTGTTAAAAGATCTTTTAAATCTTCGGCTCTTTTACAGTCCAAACTTTCAAAATGCCTTTTGAGTTGGCGGATCTCGCGTGACAGTTGCTGAGTTGACAAACATTCTAAGTCTGACTCGTAGAACATCAGCTCTCCTGAAAGGTTTGAAATGTCATTTTCGGACAGTTTAGACAAGTTCTGTGGCAACAGAGAGCAAATTTTGTAGGAACCGAGAACCAAGTTCCTCTCTTAATTGGTCCAAGAATGGTATGGCCATTGTCGATCTGTAATATTCCTCTACTGTTGCAGCCTCAACATTCGCTCTATGCTTTTGTTCTGGGCATCTTCTAGGAAGTTTTAGCTCCACTTCAAGCTCCTTTGCCAATGTCGAAGCTTCGTCAAAGGAGTCTTTGAACTCGTTTTCATCACTGATGCGAGTGTCTTCCACCTTGGACACATGACTTCCTATCAATTGGAGGTCTTCTGATATGTTCACATCTCTTTTCTGGAGTTTCATTGTCAGAGGTTTTACAAGATCCAATGTGTTTTTAACAAAGACAAAGGTCATCAAGTGGGCAAAATTCTTCAGTGAAGATAAAAGACCTTGTGCTGTGATCTTGGTACTTCTGTCCCGGGACCAGTCGTCACCATCTGCCGGATTCAGAATTCGCTCAAGACAAGTACAAATAATCTTATACAAATTGCCAAATGTCTCATAACAAGAATGTCTTCCAGCCCATCTAGTTTTGCAAAGCCCAAGCAGTTTTTTCTTTGAGCTTTTCGAATCATCATTTTCAATAACCTGCTCAAAAAACCGTTGTCGCTTCGGAGAATTATCGAAGAATAGGAATGTCGAATTCAAAACATCGATCGTATTTCTTACGAGAGGCAATTTGTATGAAGCAGCAATGCTTAAGTTAAGAATATGGCTCCGGCAATGTATGTAAAGGGCGAGTTTGTTCAGGGTCTTGATGCTTCCTTGAACCCCTTTTTTTTCTGATGCCATCGCGGCAGCCCCATCATATGCTTGCCCTCTCATTGAAGAAATTTCTATACCATTGGACTCTAAGTCTCCAATAATCTGATTGGCAATTTCTTCACCGGTAGTTCTTGTCAGATGAATGAAGTCGAAGAATTCTTCTTTGATTACGGCAGGTTTGTGTCTTGTGTCGAGAAATCGCAAACAAACAACTAAAATTTCTCTGTTAGAGAACGTGTCCGTAACCTCATCGGCAATTACTGTATGAAATGGTTTTGATCCTTCATTGTTCATGAATCCATCCTTTATTGTGTCTCTGATGTTTGATGCAACAAACTGTACGATTTCGTTTTGAATGCTCTTACTTGTATATGTTGCATTTTTCTTTGCATGTTCTAAGTGGTGCTTAAGATCTATGTCGTGATCCGACATTGCCTGTAATATGGCATGAACATTTCCCTTATTGGATGATTCACTAGTTGCGTCATCCCTGTGACCTCTCAGGGGGATGTTCTGTTTTCCACACAAGATGATTGTTTTAACGATCGAACATAAAAGTTTGACGTTTCTATCATAACTTGCTCTATTTTGCTGGCTAATTTTGTATGGTAAGGAGGTCGTAGGATTGTTGAGATTTGTTTGAACTCGATTAAATTCGTCGGTTGCATACTTATGATGCTCAGATCGTTCATGCGTTCCAAGATAAGAATCTTTTCCTAGGGCTTTCTTGTAGTTGACAAATGGCCTGGTCACAAATGTGTGTTGATGCTGTATATCTGATTGCGGAAACATAACACATTTTCACTTCCTACATTTGTTTGAGCTCGACTGTCACGTTCGACAGAGGGCCCTTCAGGTGCGGCACTTTCATGTATGTCAAAGTCGGGTTTCGTAAAAGTGTCTTTCGGCCGTGGTTCGTCTCTAGAAGTTGCCTCTTCATTTGTGGATTTATTCATTTTCAAAGGAGGCTCGTTTTCGTCGGGATGCAGTTGTTCATTTGGGAAGCAGACGACAATGTGGTTAGGACTCCAGTTTTGAGGGTCATAATTCTCTATATGGGTCCACATGATGTATATTGGCTCGCAATCACCAACATTGTCTAAAGGTTTAAGCAACTGATTGTAAATACCACGGTCAACGGGTACATTGTTACAGTTTGGATATACACTGTGTATTGGCCGTTTCAAAGCATTTGCGGCTGCAAAAATGTGCAAAATAGACGCATACTGACCACTTCCAATGGACTTCATAATCTCGTTTTGCAGAGATTTTTCTATGTTGCGTGGGACATAACAGTCATCTGAGACTGACGATTCAATAACGTACTGTACACCTGTCGGCGGTTTATCAGAACACATTTTATTGTACGTATCTACTGAAATATATGCTTTCATATTAACGACAAGTTCACAAACAGTTCTGATTCGAATTTCCAAGTGTCTTTCCTCGTGGCCGAAGATGGCTAATGACAACGCCCGAAAGAAGCAATTGTCATCGCCATAAATGGACACAGGCGTTAGGTTTGGAGGGGCATCAGTAGGGTAAAGAAATTTTGAAATGTTATCTTCCTGACAGTATTCGAGAGAAGCAACAGAGGCAGATTTCAAAAATTCTGAAGTTGTGCTCTTTAGGCTTGGAATACGTAAAGACACCTGGAATTTAAATGATTGCCATCCATAGCTGGCAGACTTTTGTAACGCGGTATGCAGTTTATTTATTTCAACTGACATTATTAATTGTGGAAAAAAATCAAGCTAACAAGAATGACGTGCTGTTTTTACTCGAAAATCAAACTGCACTGCCAATCTTGATACATCAAATAACTACGTCACTATTGCCTTAAATGACGTCACAAATATGAATATTTGCGTGTCAGCTATAAATATTTACGCAGCGTAGCAACAACCTGACATACAGCCTAGCACAGTCGCTTAAACATTTATTACACGGGTGATTGATGCAATATAGAATTCAGAAAGATACGCAATAACGATAAAAGTGAAGCTATGGAACATAATGTTTGATAAATGTATTATTCAATTATTCATTGATTAATGTTATAGAAAGCTGTCGTTTTATCACGCTTGTTTATCATTGTTTATTTTTTCCAGGGAGGGGGTCCTAGCCATTCCATGGAGGTGTCTGACCCCCCGGACCCCCCGCTGGATCCGCCCCTGAGGGTGATCAGCACTCTGTAACGTGTAGGTGCTGATCACCATGTAGAGTGAATCTGTAACATTTTTAACAGTCCTTGTCATACTACAGCCGTCCTTGCATGTCCTTGTAGTCCTTGTATTCTTTTTTTTCTATTATTTCTTAAGTTAGTTTAGATATATACAAAATGATTTTTATATTAAAATAGGTAAAGTACAGTTTTAACCGTCCTTGTCATAATAAAGCCGTCTTTGCGTGTCCTTGTCATAGTGGGAATATCACTTTGAAGATTTTTTTTCCTAATTTTATTTTTCGCTTTTTCTTTTAAAGTTAGTTATTATATCGCATTATCGGTATATTAAAAGTAATTTTAAATATAAATATATTAATTAAACAACGTTTTAGCTGTCCTTGTCATACAACAGCCGTCCTTGTAGTCCTTGTAGTCTTTGCAGTATTTAGTAGGACCGTACTAGGATGCGAACAGTCAACATATAAAATCGCATTCCTAGTACAGAAACCTGGACTAATTCTTGGCTTTCCCACACCTGTACTCATCACGAAATTCTTTCAGGGTACCTTGCCGCATATTTATTTTTCATATTAATCATCTAATGTCATTTATATAAATCATATATTGAAAAAGGAGTTCGCTGAAAAACTTCATTTGTCATACCGACCGACCAATAAAGCAATATACAGACCGAACTAGCTGACCGATTAATAAACCAACCGACAGTCAACGTGAGTCCAGTATATCCGTGACAAACTCTGATTGCGGTGGTATAATAATTGTCGGAAAATCTGAGCTGTTTTCTAAACCTAAGAAATGTCATGAAAATTATATCTTATAAAAGTACAACCTATTTATATAACATTGATTGTGAAGCAAGTGTTTACAGTGTTCATGCATCACTTTCCTTAGTTTAGACTTAATTATTTTACATCGATTGCGAAACAAGCTTTCAGCTTATATTACTTTTGATCAATGTCTGCTTGCTCGATACTTAAACAGTACTCGCGCCCTTTGTATGGAAAATACCAAGGTAGAAGTTACTTATCACGGAATTCGAACTCTGGACCTTTGGTAGCAGAAGCCGAAGGACGACCACTGCACCACTGTTTTCCACTACATATTTCTAAGATACTCAAACAGTTCTGGCGTGTTGAATGTTTAACCCGTTTTTTGGGGGAATTTAACCTGAGACCTTTTGATCAAGAGGCATGCACACTTCTCCAAAGTAATTATCAACTTGAAGTATAAATTCATAATTGATAGTTTACTTTTTAAAACAACCTTGTTAAATGCTATGTTTTAAGACGTCATTATGTTCCTTGTGTGTTGATATATATGTTGACTAAATGATTTGAATTGTACGTCAATATTCAGTAAATTATTAATCAAAATGTTATTCGACCGGTGCATCCACATTCGGCCAACACACACTTATATAGAACAATAATAATGGTGTTCGCATTACTTACCCATAAATTGTAAACAAAGTAGAATGGAATAAGCCAAAAGGGACACAGTTTCCATCCTGCGTTTCTGCTAGTACGTCTTTCTTTCTGTTAATCGATGATAGACATCATCAAGTTGTACGCATATACTACTAGAAACGAAAACATGCACTTGTTTCACAAGAAATTCCAAAATGATCCACTTAGGTTAAGATAAAGCACAACTTTAATATCAAGAGTCACACAATAACCGATAAAGGTAACATGACACATGTATAGAATGCAAAACGAAACTGGTCAGACTACACCGCTATGTTGCAATATGAAGTAATGTGGTGGCATAACACAATTGAAAGCTGATTTTCTGTTTCTGGGAGTCCTCAACTTTTATTCTCTCATTATTTTTCATAATATCCATACTGGTTCGATAAAAATGGGTTTCCTGTATCAAGGAGTGCTAGAATTGTAGTCAAACTCTCAGTTCATATTATGGAAAGAATTGGCCACAAAAGTGGTCTGAAACAGGGTGAGAAAAGTAGGACAGAAATATCAATTTGACCCTTTATTCCAAAAATCACCGAACAAAAACGCAGGGGGTTAGTGTAAAATTGAAGAGCTTCTAGTTCTCTCAAAACAATAGGCACTCTGTGGATTCAGTCAGAAATACCACGTTTCCAGCTCCTTTTCAAGCAATAATGGACGCGAAAGCTGGTATTCAAATTTACCTCTAAATTCACGCCTAGCTCTGCAACCAGTGTTGTCAAACCGGAAGGAGAAGTCGGTTCAACTGAAAAAAATCAACCCCATGCTTAGAGCTTACTTTTCTCATTTATAAACATCAAAATCAACCATTTACCCAAAAATGTACCAAAAACTTACTATTTGTCGTTTTTCCTATTTTTCGTATATATAATGTATGTTAATTTGTATGTTCAACACATTATAATGTGTTAACTTAGTTGTTTTGAAAATAAATTAAATTAAGATTATTATTGTTTTCCTTACGAAAATTTAATGTTTGTGTAATAATTGTTTGAATACCTATACTTGTCTAAATAAAAGTATTTATTATATTAATTGCATGTTTCAAGTGCCATTAATAAGTTTTTAATAATTTTAGTCGCACCTGATACACACAAAGAATGAAAACGAAAAATACGACAATTGTTGTGAGTGAACACAGGTAAGTATTATTATGAAATATATACTATGCGAAGACTTAAATCCTGTCCCACAGACATACAGTTTCTGACGCCTTCTGTAGCAGAATAGGGTTGAAAACATTAAGACAAAAGGTGTTTTTTTTATTATAATTATACCCAAACAGTACATTTAACAAGCGCAAAACTGGAGTGAAAATATTGAAAAGGACAATTATATGGTATATTTTAATAAAGTCTTACTAGAACAACTTTTACACACAAAAAACCCACAATAAATTCTTAATAAGTATACAACTTTAGATAAAATAACATGATTCTATACAAAAATACCATATATAATCCTATTGGACCATTTCTCTCCAAGGGGTCGAAAATACAACTTTAGATACAATAACATGTTTCTATACAAAAGTACTATATATAAATCCTAATAATCCTCTTCGACCATTTCTCTCCGAGGGGCCGAAAAGTTTTGTAAATCGGGGGTCGAACATTCGGAGGGTCGAAAAGTCTGGCTACCGTAAATATGGCGTTTACATTACTTGTTTGTAAGCATCAGTGAATCCGCATCAACTTATCAAATATCACCATTTATTTTACTACGCCTTATTCTACGTATACATATACATTATGCTAGGGACAAGGTTATTAACATGAAATCACAAAGAAACAAGCCATATGGTTTAATATATGGTATAATGTGAGAGAGGGAACGGTAGTATATTATTCATGAATTGTTTGATAGTTCTAATAGTCTTCGTTAATTATCGTGCAGAGTGTTCGATAAGTGTTCGTTAATTATTGTTTGTAAAAAGTTTGTTTATTATTTGTATGCAAAGCTTTCATTAATTATTGTTTGTAAAAAACAAAAATGTATGCAAAGTGTTCGTGAATTATTGTTTAAAGTGTTCGTTAATTTTGTTTTTAAAAAATGTTCGTGAATTCTTCTTCTAAGTGTTCGTTAATTGCTAACTTTCAAAGGCACAAGTCTAAGGGAAAGACAATCTCTTCCTGAGAGTTTCATCCCTCACGGGTTTATAATATCTGATATTTCTTGCATTTAACTGGTTTAGCCCTGTTATTGAATCACTTCGAAAATATTAATTCATAGCAAATATATCAAATTGAATTTATAGAAAAGCAGCAAAACATCGAACAGCCAGTTCAACAACAGAATGAATAAGTAACATTGATTGTTCAAAAAAAGACACGCACATTTATATATATTTCCGTTTAACTATTTTAAGGGTTTTGGAACCGATAAGGGATACAGCGACCAAATACACTAATAGCCATTTGATAAACTAAGAATTCGCAGGGGATTTTAACTTATTCATTAATATCCGAAGATCCGATGATAGATTGTAGGCACTGTATACTCACTGAAAAACAGTCTAAGTGTAGATACATAATTGCATATTTAACCGTATCGCATGTTTAAATATGGTGTAGTGCTTAATTTACCAACATTTTATAATCTAATATCGTTGATCACTAGGCTACACATCCTGTTTGTACAGTTTAAATCTTAACCTTAAAGGGTGTGTATAGTTATGCGACAAATTCGGAAAGGAATATTTCAGTATGTCGAGAATGTATTGACATTAAAGGGTATCTTGTTTTAATGAAATAATAAAAGTCAACGATTTCATCAACACGCGTTATTTATTTCGTGTGTATGTATTTGTAAACATTGGCAAAGGAGGTTATCTTTCTTCGCTACATTAGTTCGGACAACTTATATACAGAAGGACAGGTAATGCTTTATAAACAAACTTATAGGAAATACCAATGTCATTCCTGTTTTGGTGAATATAGATTGATATAAGTGGCAGCACTATTATTTTGATATATAATAAAACTATTTCCTATATGCATGTTTAATGCAAATTTGGTTAAATGTAACTCCAGACAGCACCATGCGAGTGTTTTCCGGTGCTGCCTAAGAGTGATCAAATTTTAGGTAAACAAGGTATGTGGTCCTCAATTTTCAATTATATATTTTTTTTAAAGAAAAAAATGAAAAAAGTACGTCAGTCATTCGACCCGTATATGGCTAAATATTATGCTTACCAATGGTCGTCCTCTATATACCACTGGTTTGTTAGAAATCACATTTGAAGTGAGCGTGGAAAAACTCACCAGCCCGAAAAATTATACAAAAACGGTACAAAATGAGTTCTCTCTCGTAATACTTCTGTTCTAATATCACTTTGACAATTAAAAAACGCCCAACTAGTATGCACCGAAGGGTGTTTGGTCGATACAGGATATAAAATGGCTGTATAAGAACTTGGTATGCCGAAATTGTATCGGTGCCGAATTGGAGTGCCCGGAGCTGAATGCGAGGATTAATTAAATTTACTAGAGATTCGTTTACTGTGTGTAATTATATATTTTGGGACCTCCAAAGTGTGTCTGTTAACCAAATATATCACGTTCAGCGCTTTGTCGATCGTATTCTCTCGATCTTCCATAGAGTAGTTTTACACATGTCGATTGAGTACGCGAAGTTTGAATTTCTCCAATCTTGGTTGCCACATTTTTCTTGCAGTTTAGACAATGTCATGGATTTTTTTAGTTGTAGTTTTCTAAGAACTTTCAGTGTTTCTGAAAAAAGCATTAACACGCTAACGATACATGTGAACATTTTTATTTTGAGTATTTCAGGAGTCTTACTTACGACATTTTGTTCATTTTGAACTTCTGTAACAGTATCTTCAGCTTTTTTCAGTAATTCAAATTTGCGATCTCTTTCTTCGATTCTGTCCTTCAGGGAAACATCTGTTTCATAACCTAATAAGTCGACGTCACTGCCTCGTTTTACCTTCTTTCCATCAAACATTAAAACATAGGATTTTTGTCCAATTTCTTTTTCTGCTTTATATTTAATTTTAGGTTCTAATATTCCTGACTTATAACTGAAAGGAAGTTTATTTTCAAATGGGTTTATTTCAGCTAATATATTTTCATTTGGACAAGCAAAATTTATCCTTGACAATTGTGGATCAAATACTGTCGAGCCTTTTAACATATCGGTTTCATTTTTCATGCCACTCATAAATCTAACGAATCGACCTCCAAATATTTGTTTTCCTACCCAAAAGAATTGCAAGGTCTCAGTAGAATAACGCATTTGACGCGTATCCGTGTTATCAAACCAATTCACCACATCACACCAAAGATTAAAAGCTATATTTTCCAGTGGAAAACGTTTTTCTGCGACTTGCTTAAAAAACTTCATGATTATTTCCCCCTTTCCCGACAAATCTAGTTCTTTCTGAACTAATGGCAACAGTTAAACCATTTCCGAGTATAATGTATTGTTTTCACCTTCTTTATTGTCTGAATGTTCTTCCTTCTCAGATATGTCTAAAATACTAAGATCGTGTACTACATCATCGATTTCAGAATGGAAACTTGAGTCGAAAAAAAAAAGATTTTTACAGGAAGTTGTTGTTTTAGCTTTGTTTTCCGATGTTAAAGGCGTAGATGTTGTGACTGATGGAGAAAGTTTTATTTTTTTTGAAAATGGTGATTCTCCAGTTTGCATGCATGTGTCTTTATTATTTAGGTAAGTTGTTACTTTTGTTCGGTAAAGTTGTAAACCTTTTTTACGTTTCACACATTTACCCATTTTGTTTGACTTTCTGAAATGAAAACACAGATGAAGTATAAACTTGAGATATACAGAAGTTGTCTTAATATATCTTGATTGGTTTTGAGGGGTTATTTCAAACTACACCCCTTTACAATATCCCTACGCGAAGTCGTTGGCGAGGGGATATTGTACAGTCTAACCTTTTAATTAAGATACATGTTTTAAATTGAATATAGAATAGTCCCTCTAATTGTTTAGTATTACAAAGACATTCATTATATAGCAACGTGATATATTTGGTTAACAGACACACTTTGGAGGTCCCAAACTATATAATTACACACAGTAAACGAATCTCTAGTAAATTTATTTAATCCTCGCATTCAGCTCCGGGCACTCCCATTCAGCACCGCTACAATTTCGGCGTACCAAGTTCTTATACAGCCATTTTATATCCTGTATCGACCAAACACCCTTCGGTGCATACTAGTTGGGCGTTTTTTAATTGTCAAAGTGATATTAGAACAGAAGTATTAGAGAGAGAGAGCTAATTTTGTACCGTTTTTGTATAATTTTTCGGGCTGGTGAGTTTTTCCACGCTCACTTCAAATGTGATTTCTAACAAACCAGTGGTATATAGAGGACGACCATTGGTAAGCATAATATTTAGCCATATACGGGTCGAATGACTGACGTACTTTTTTTCATTTTTTTCTTTAAAAAAAATATATAATTGAAAATTGAGGACCACATACCTTGTTTACCTAAAATTTTATCACTCTTAGGCAGCACCGGAAAACACTCGCATAGTGCTGTCGTCAGCGTCATGAGAGTGTTTGGTAGCCTTGTCCAGGAAATATCGACCAGTTAAGCTTTTCTTTAAATTGGGTATACGTTCTAGGTCAAGATGACAGCGACCTTAAATCAATACAAGACTTATTCATATTTATACAGAAGGTGATGATTCTAGTTGCGATATTAAAGTGTATCTTTAGTATGCGACTCACCGTCTTCCAAAGGCGCACCTTCATACGAGTTGAAAATGCACATTAAATATACCAGGCACTGCTGATACACACATGTGCAGTTGTTCATCTACCTGACCAAACAGATCTAAATAAATCAAAGTACTGATAGTACTAAATGTAGAATTGTGATCGGTTAAAAGGAGATGCAGAAGTGCATATAGAAATAGTTATCTAAAATAAAAAATCCCCACCACGACTAACAAGTAATGATGTACCTGACAGAATTGTCAAACCACGCGGTGAGTCTACAGCATGTGTGGTATTTTTATCCTGATACATGTGTGACGCGTTTATTGAAACGAATTACGACACTTCTAATACATTTTAATGTATTTTCATTACATGAAAATTCATTTTGTGCGTTGAGTCAACTTTATGTGAGGTAGTTTCACTTTGATATGTGACATAATGCGCTGTATTCCTCAAACGTATTGTGACATATCTTAAGAAGATACATTCACATCACATGCATGATTAAAAGTGTTACAATTCATGGTGAAAGTACCACACCTTAATTGTGTGACTGCACCACAAATACTATTATGTCATTTGTGACGATAAAACCATCTTATGTCATAGAAGTGTCGTAGCAAGTAAAAAATAAAAGTTGTCACCAATTATGCACATCCAATCATACAAACTGACGTTTCTATCACATTGAATATGCCATCACATGTAATAATACATATGTCACATATCAAGTACATCAAGTTGTAACGCCGAATAAGGCAGTGGTGTTGTTTCATACAAATACTATGACTAATATTCAATTGTCTGCATATGTTTTTGCGATGTCATCAACATTGAACAGCAAGTGGAAACAACCGGTTTTCAACTGAAAACGAATGTTATTTGTGTGCTGGTTGGAGGGAGGTCAGGGCACGTAGAAAGTTTTACTTTTATAAGAACTTTCGCTAATACGTTGTACTGTTTAATAATCTTGAGATTGAATTCTAATGATACTCACTTAAGTATAAGTGAAGTACGATTAACAGTTGTCGATTACTCGAACATGTATGTGAATAAGCGAGCTAATTATCAAGAGTTTATAGTATTTATAGAAATTTCAATCTTGATTCATGTCTTAGGTCTGAAAACCTGTTAATGCTCCATGAGCACTAACTATCTTTATAAAGTATGAACGCCTTTTTGCCAACCTACGAAAGTATGCATGTGTCGACATAGTGGTGTGCAGACATATTGCAGGAATTGTGAACTTGACCATTGACCTAGGTTGGCGTAATGAAAATCTGTCCTAGCACTCTTGATAACAATATTCGTATATGATATGAAGGAATTCCGATCATTAAAAAGGATCAGATCTATGACGTTACTATGTATAGTCATTTTGATTATACTGTGACCAATACCTTTAACCTTTGTTCGAAACAGTTAAACTAGCTGAAGCTCGCTTGACACTGAATATGTGTATTGAATAGAAAAGAGGTCTTCGTAAAAACGGAAGTGCTTAACAATTACGTTGGGATCAAAGGTACCGCTAAAGTATTGTGCAATTTTTGAAAGCATGTGTTGATGAGTTTTGTTATCTTATCATTTTAATAATGTCGTTATTAATGATATCGAATAAAAACAAATCAGCTATCATGAACATTCATGGCACAATTACACCAATCAGTGCATTTGCTAAATGTTGAAACATTTACCACAGCAAACATCATTTATATATAATCAAAATACAGTGTGCACCGAGCTTATTTTGAAGAATATTTTCTGAAACGGTGCCTTATATGATCCGACTGTCAACACTTTCTAGAAACTTTATATTTTTAGGCCGACAGTCTTTTATCATTTTAAAATTATTCTTTTTGATAACGGCGACAGTAAGCTCACTCGTAATGTCTGAGTAAAAAATCAAGTACTGTGCTAGGAAATATACCTTGCCAAAGGTCACTCTACCATGACCGATCGAACCAAATCCCCGACGCAAACCATAGGACACGGCGGATCCGTTTGAGGAAATTCAAAATGCTCTGAACAATTCTTATTGCGTGTATTAATTTAACTGCAATACACACACACTATTGTGTTGGTACTTTTCACACACATAATGTTCACTTAAACTTAAATTACGTTCTATGAATCTATTTAAAGTCAATGACAGTACGCTGACTTTCTAATTAATTAGTCGGATTAACGTGCATTCGACCTATGAAATCGTCTATGACTCAGTTGTCAAGCGACATCATGTGATGTTCACAAATTATAAGTTTGTGAATGTCATACTCATTAAAGCAATCGGAATGTCTAACATGTGTAGTACTATGAGAGTATGTACATAGTGTTGGATGTTTATGCAATAACGTGCTTGTCATTCCCTAGGGTTATGATGATGTATCAAGTCAGTAAATACAGAATGGTAAGTATCATTATACAGAAGATCAATGCTGTTGTAAAATTACATTCATTCATGTATTGTCTATATCCAGGTGGTTAAGATGGGCAAGCTGAACTCAGTGTGTGTCCTTTTCCTTTACTGGGTGGCCTCATATGAATCGCTAGGTAAGTTTTATTCTTACATCTGTAAGTGGTATACTCAACTATCAAGTAACCATTCTTCTTACATTTCAAATACATTTTAATTGTTGTTGATATACATGTACTTGCTTTACGTTAAGTTAGTTTTTGTATATTGGTACTGACCTCGAGCATTTAATGTCTGTATCGATCGATCGCGTTTGGGCGAACTATAGGTCAGTTGTCTTTCCGTTTTAAATTTTAATTTAACTACATGAATGCTATGAATGCAATTTAACTTCATCTGATCGTTGTCATTTGACATATATGTGAAGAAGGGTTTGCATGTTCTTGGAATTGCCGTTTATCAGTGCGTATCGACACTCAATGCCGGTTTTGTTTGTTTGTTTTATTGGGGTTTTAAGCCGCTTTCAACATTATTTCAGTTATATCACGGCGACAGTTCACTTATTCATGATCCCTTGGTAAACAAACCAGTACTAGGCTAGAAAATGTGCCTTGCCCAATGGCACTCCACCATGACCGTCGTGCCGCGACTGGGGATCGAACCCCGGACACTCAACATCGGTAGTTGTTGAAACATGCAGTTATGTTTTGGATAGATTATCGTTTTATACACACATTCTATTTGTGGAAGAACCGATAAATGATTGACTACGTGTACTAACACAACTAATGATCACACGAATCGCCTTTCACGGTATTTAGTGGTCACAACATTGATTTAACGTCGCATGATTGCAACACGCAGTTTTAATATGATTTTGCTTACTTACTTATGACAGAAAATTGAGGACATGGGCAAATATTAGAATGTCTTAAACGCTTTGTAAATTAAACGAACCGTTTGACCACTGGCATATACAATTGTTCAGACCTACTAAGAATTCACCACATATTGATCCCAACATATTATTTTCTGTAGATTTTTAATTTGAGCTACAAAGTACCGTTTTATCCATACGGTTGTAAAACGAATACTCACACATATTTCCACTTTGAGAACGACACTACTATTTGAGAAAAGGAAAGTGTTTTAGTTGTAAACGCTCACAACTGTTATACTGCGTTACCAGGAGATCAATTACAGCTTTTACTGAATGTTATACGGTATGGTCAAAGTAAAATATAACATGACTTAACACTCTACATTGTCCCCTTTATAAACACCCGTTGGAATGAAGGTACTATATATACATGAAGAACCATGCAATAACACAGGTGTTTATGCAACTGCATGTCCATACCCGATACATAGTATATTACAGAAATGTACAGAAATGGGAGTTTGCAGGTTGCCGAATCCGACAAAATGGTATTACTACTATGATCAGGGGCTAAAGCCCCAGTCCAACAAACCATTATAAGATGAAAACGTGTTGGACAGTCCCTCTCTCAATATCAGCTTGAATCGGTAACGCTCATATAAGGCCGAGGACAGCATCTGTCCTTGATCTTATATGTTTAAGTTTAGTTTAAGTTTAAGTTTATTTTAATTATCTTCCAGCTGGGCATAGCCAGCCCATTTAGATACAATAACTATACATTTTATAAAACAAATTGATTAAACAAATTATAATAAACAATATGACAACCAACATGAAATCCAATTTGAAAATATAGCATGAAATTTACCATTCATATACACACGTTTTCACCCTTGAATAAACGATCAATCCCCCGCCATCGAGAAAATATGATGTAAATAATGAAGTATGATACCTGACAAGATGATAATCAAAGAACTCATCTATATACACCAATTTATGTATACAACACCTATAAATAAATATATATATATATTTATTTAATGCTAAACGATGAGATACTGAGTTCTATCAGTGAGATATAATCCATATCACCCCCACTGTGAGTGATATAGGTATGACATAGGTATGACGTCATTTGCCTAGTTTCGGGTCATGTTATACTACACGCATTTTATATATACATATAAAGAAATACGTAATGGGTATATTATTAGATCGGATACAAGCATTGCCATGTGATAAAAACCTTATCTTATGTAATACCCATGTATAATTCCGTATTCCGTAAATTTAACAAATCGGACTTATTGTCATTGTCTGACATTGTGTAGTAAACAAATACATTCACACAGATTCGTCCGCGTGTGAACAGGTACGAAGACACCAAATAGTTCATCATTTTGAGTGGATATGGAATATATTTCAACTCGAAGTGAAACAATTTTAACATTTTCAATTGTATCACTTCTCGATGAGATATATTCCATATCCACTCAAAACAAACAAATATCCTCTATATATTAATATTATAATCTTTTATTACCTAATTTATTTTATGTTTATTTTATTCATTAATAATAACGTTATTGAAGAAGGTTTAATAATCAAACTAAATCGATGGTCGGACAATGTTCTTAAATACCAACCACAATATTTTAAAAATACGCTTTATTTATAAAGAGAGAGAGTTAGTGATGTTTGCATCTTCATTAATATATTTTAAACAAATGAAAAGGATGTTGGAAGCAAAACACAAAATCAAAATACTGTTTTATTGCTACAAAGCGCTAAACCGAAACAAAAAGCAAAGCGATCTGTGACAATTTATTTATGTTATTAAAAATACAAACACAAAAAAGAGTAAAAGAATACATAAATGATAGAGCCACAAGCAAATCATTCATGATGTTTGAAACTTCATTAAGATCTTTTTAAACAAACAAAAAACCCGTTAATTTGGCTGCAAAACACAAACACAACCTACCGTTTTATTGCCACACAGCGCTTAACCGAAACGAAAAGCAATATATAATCCCTGCATTTGTTTCAGACATAGCCGATGTGATCGTTCTAAAGTCAGACTGTCCCGCCAAGTGAGCGACTGTATTAACTCACATCCGAAAAGAGCTCTTGGGATAACTATTTATTTGTCAATTGTTTAACTTGTCAAAGGATTTAATCCATGCCTGTGTAAACCCTCCTTAATTAACCCTAACAATGTATAACGCAACTTTCTATCAATTTGTTTTACAGACGTAGTAGAATTTGAGTATATGCTACTGATTAAACCTAATTGCACAAACTCTTCTTTTTCTGGAATGTCCTCAAACCCAACAGACTAAACCCGAGAACAACGTGAATATGTTTTTTAGACTCATTAAATGTTACAACGGCACACTTAATAGCATTCTACTGGTACCACCAAAGACATGAACATTGGAAGCAAATATTTATCATACTAGATAAAGACAGAAGGGTCATGTCGTCTGCAAATGACGGGGCACAACAACTAGACCCTTCAACTTGAAACCCCTAATTGCTGTCTTCTAACTGTTATATAAGGGAAACATCAAAATGGCGATCAGACCCCACCCTGCCGGGTACCTTGTAAAATCGGGAACCAGTCAGAGTAAAACATAACATAACACAGCTGTACGTATCTGTATGCATAGAAACAACATATTTTAACAGATAAGAACATATACCTATGTTTTGTAATTTATAGTAAAGACCATCATGCCAAACACGGTCAAATTTTGCCTGACGGGCATTTAAAAAGCAGGCAAACAATTTACTACCATTTTCCTTACCGTAACTTACACTCTCTTCATAAGATATGGTTTAATTATCATCCGCAAACGACGTAATAACACCTGTTCAAATAGCTTTAAAATAGAAGAGGAAAGGGTTATAGCTATTGTAACTATTATAATCATGTTTCGGTGTACCTTCCCCTTTATACAAAGTTTAAATTACCCCTTTTTTAAGATAAGTGTGCTCATTTGAAGCCGCTTGTAGGCGGCTTCCTGTAGGAATGCTTTGAAATTTAGCACAAGGAGATTTTTAGACCTGCCAGTGTGACCACATTTCTCTTTGTCCGTACTAAGTATATTAATATAAGGTAAATTACTTTTAAAGCATCCCTTTTACACTCTATATACATGTGTGAGTTTTACAAATTAAAAAAAAAGACAAAAGCCGGTATATTTAATTTAATGTATGTACATTTTTAGTTAAGCGAAATTCATAATGTATCTAGTCTAAACAGTAAAATAGAGAACCATTCTACTAAAATGGTTACCTGCCTGATACGAATTTTCATTTCAATAGTTCTCAAACCGGGAACCAATAAATGGCGCGCTAAGTGTAGTCTGGTTCCTTTCATTCTATATATTACGCAGTACTCCAGAAGGTTTGTTCCCACTTTCCTAACCTTTTAATTTCACACATACCAATTATCCCCAACTATCTCTTCGCACATCAGACTTACCTGTATTTTCTATACTGTTAAAAAAATAAATGAAAGACACAGATAAACTTGTACTAGCAGTGTACTATTTCAATGTTATTTATCTTGTTCCATCTGTTGAAAATACATACTTATTTTAGAATAAAATTATATTTTGTTATTTTTGTTTCCAGAGCATATGCATATCTATAAGGAGAAAAGTGTTTCTTTAATTGTGTATAGATAACATTCAAATTGTCAGTATGTACGTTTAATAATAATAAAATAGCAGACATATTTTAATTTTGAAATGTGAACTATCAAGATACAAACAATTAACAATATGTATCTATTATTTATTTATGATTATAACAGTTATACTAGGTAATTACGTAAATATAAATCAACACTATTTTTTAATTAGCAACTATGAACTGATTGCAAATTAGTCTGAGAACAACAATAATGATTAATAGAGAATAGCAGAGAAAGTCATACTCTGGTTCTAAATGGCTACATGTACAGCCTGAAAAACAGAGTGTCGCTACTGGAACTGTGTCAACAAAGCATGCAATGCTAAAACTAACACTAAGAATGAGCTTCCCACCAAAATCGCTGATGAACACAATCACCCAAGAGATGACAGCAGCATTGTTGCTGCGGACATCATGAGTAGTGTCCGAAAGCAGGTCCGAGGGTCAACACAGCCGGTGCCCTCCATCTATAACGATATGCTGGCAGAAGCAGGATCGATCGAATGGGACAATTCCACCCAAGAGGTTGTGTCTAATCTACCCACATTCTACGAAGCCAAATCCAGTTTATATAGACAGCGGTCTGAGACTAGACCAATCCTGCCAAAGACAAGGACGGATGTCAACTTGGAAGGGAAGTGAAAAGAGTCGCTTGCAGGGGAGCCATTTCTAATCGCCAATGACAGTGATGTTGAGCAAAGGCTCATATTCGCTACCGTTGACATGTATACAGCCGAGACCTGGTATATGGACGGTACCTTCTATGCTTCGCCGTCATATTCCTACCAGCTATACACCATCCACGCCATGATCGACGGGTATATGTGTTCCCTAGTGTATGGACTACTTCCAAAAAAACAGCAGACAATGTACACCAGATTCTTCACACTCATCCAGAATTTCGCCCGTGAATATAACATTCCTCTGTCCACAGAAACGATAATGATGGACTTCGAAACAGCACCGTGGCGTGCTGTCAGTATCGTGTTTGTTGGTGTTCAAGTCCGTGGATGTTTCTGTCACTTCACACAGTGTATGTGGAGAAAAGTACAATATTGTGGTCTTGTAGCTGACTTCAAGAACAATGAAGAAGTGAAGAAACGTGTGCTACGTGCTACGTGCTTCGGCACAGCCACTTGTCCCTCTAGCCTCTGTCGAAGATGTGTGGTTCCAAACTCTGGAAGAATGTGACAGTGACCCGGTGCCGGTGTCTAAGTTTAAGGACTATGTGACTGAGCAGTTGGTAGAGCGCCGCTCCTGGAATCATTACGAGAATGATGGTCCACGCACTACCAATCATGTTGCGGGTTGACACCATAAAATCAACAACAAACTACGACACTGCCATCCTAATATTTACACATTGATAGACCTGGTCCAGAAAGAGTAGGCTGCTAACGAGGCGAAGCTGTTCCAGCACGCCAACGGTGGAAAGCAGCGACCAGGGAAGCGAGTATACCGTGAGCTTGAGCAAATGCTCATCAGACTGAAGCACCAACTGCGAACTAGAGAAATGGACATCATGACTTATGCTGATGCTGCTTTTCACTTAGTCAAATTAAAGTGAATATGTACATCAAAAATATTTCATGATTTATATCTATTTTGTGCTATGCATGTTCATATTTGTGTTTGTCTTATACATGTAAATATCTATGTTTTCGAATTAATGCTTATAACTCAAAATAAAGAATATCTATCTATATGAAACTTATATTTATGAACAACGTTCCCAAAGTTAGAAACACAACTTTCTCAGTACAGTATAGCAATTTTCGCCAATTATCACCTTTCACCAAACAATACATTCTCCCAACCCCTACCTCAATTTCTATAGGACTAATTAAAGGTTTGGAAAGTGGGAACACACCCTCCAGAAGATGTCTCGCCATTATTACGTCACTGTGTTGTATAAACACTTATGCTTATACGTTATATTCAAGCAAGCATATCATATACTATGGTTATCTGCTCTTTTCCTTATCTGCTTCATACGCTTTTCTATGTGATGTTATTGCTTGAACCGGGAACGAAAAAAGGACGATGTCTCATTCGACATTTTGATGAAACAATATAAGAAAGTGGTGTTTTTGCAGTATACTCGTGTTGTAAATTTCTAACACCTTTACCTTTCATATTTTTATACCCATTCAATGTTGTGGGTCTTAATATCTCCACAGGAAACACTCTCCAATAACAATTTAAATTAACACTGAATCAGGTTATGTATTGCCTTAATTTTCTTCATTTACGGTTTTAACCCTTTCCTACAAATATACCCTTACTGTGCCTCTGCAACAGACGACTTTAAAATCATTGAGGCACAAGGTGAAATTGTTCATAATGAGTTTAATATTCTCCATTAACGGTTTTAACCCTTTCCCACATACAAGTATATACACGTTCTGAGTCTCTGCAGCAGACAACTTTTAAAATCATTGTGGCAAAAGGTGAAATTGCTCACAATGAGAATAATTTTCTCCATTTACGGTTTTAACCCATTCCCATATACGAGTATATGCCATTTCTGAGCCTCTGCAGCAGACGACGTTTGAAATAATTGTGGCAAAAGGTGAAATTGCTCATTATGAGCAATTGCTCCATTTGCAACAACAATTTCAACTCTTTTCAATTATCTTACTATCATTAAATAGAGATTATTTTTGTTTCGTACTTGATGATTTCAAAGTCTGTCAGGTTAAACATCATTGAAATCATTGTGGCAAAAGAAGAAATTGCTCATAATGAGCAATCAGGATTTGCATTTACCACAATCATTTGATACACTTTTCAGTTATATCACTATTAGTTTATAGATTTTTTTATATTTTGTACTTGATAATTTCAAAGTCGTCTGCTGCAGATTAGTTTTATGTGGGAAGTGGTAAAACCCTTATCCACTATCATGACTTACCGATACAAAACAAAAGCAGACTTTCTGTGTCTCTGCATTATTTGACAACAAATTATCATAACAGGGCTTGTGTTCAATACAAATAGTTGATTATCTTTGGTACAAATTGAAACTTATCATAACCTCTTGTCTATTTATCTTAAGTATTCGTCTTATATGTCACTTTTCATGATCAGTTTAATTCTAAATGATCGCATTCACTTAAAACACAGACCCTGCCAGGTTAAATATCATACATAATACTTACATCTTCAAATACCGATATCTGCATTGTAGATTTGAATGTAGTTTGTTTTGTTTCTTCATGTTCAACGAAATATTGCGGCTTCTTTTTGATGCTTTGCGTCAAACATTCGGCTTGTAACTGAAGCAATACAATAGGTTATTGCATCAATATGGGAAAATGGCTGAGTTGCCCGAGGTTGCGAGGGCAGAACTCCGCCGAAAGAACGAGTCCCAACACAATAGATCCCATAATCATGCAATAACCTTTTTATTGTATAATTTAATATTGGCTATTTAAAATTTGTCGTTTTGTTTGTTTTAAACACGTCACACATTTAGAAAATTAACACTCTTTTTGGATTGTTTAGATAAATAAACATTTACGATATATCGCGTAATAATAGTCTCCTTTACGATGGTTGCTAAGGTCGTACCGTATAAGCACAGCTTTTTCCTAAGACTAACAGAGAGTCGAACCTTGCGCAGATCACATCTGTAAACTGATTCAAGTCCCGTCTACATTGATACACAGCCTAAACAACACAGATGATTTTTGTATTTCATTTATATTTGTAAATATGCCTAATTAGTTGTTTTAACCATTTTGATGGCTTCACTTGCCTGCGATGCACTAAGCCCTGACAGTAAGACAGTATAAGTAGACATTAGCTGGTCTCTAGATCATGAAAGGTTGGATGAGAGCGCTTTGTAACGTTAGTGTATGGAAATAGTTCCGTCCTTAGCAGTACGTGACAAAGATCTGAGTGCAATATCAATGCGTGCAATACCAACTGATATTGAATCCTTTTACCAAATGGAAAATAGAAGGAACAATATCAAAGTATACAATAAATACGGAATATTACGTTGTGGGAACGATAAATTGGTTCGTATTGTACGACAAGTAGCGTGGAAAAAACAATATATGGATTTTTCGACGCTACGAGTCGTGCAATATGAACCCATTTATCGCTCCTGCAACGTAATATTTCTTTTGTTATATACCTTCAATCTATGAAGAGCGAAAAAAAGTAACACATATACAGATTCAATTTGTTTTTCATTGCGAAAACTATTTTGTAATCGTGAAATGAAAATGTGAATGGCGGATGAATACTTACTATAATACTTAGGCTACGCCCCTAGAATGAATTCTTATACGTAGGTCCCGCCCAATAACATCATCAAATTAATCCTCGCACTGTCTCACGTCACAATCTTGTATTTTCACCAGGTGGGATACGGAATTTTGATCTGTCGTGTCTGAACTGCGCATGACAATCTGCATGTATTTCCACCGGAAAATGTACAGGTATATAATAAATCATATTATACAAACATGTTAAATAATGCTTAAGTATAAGTCCACCATGAATGAGGTGTTCATTACAGACTCGATCATTTCCGCACATCTTTCCTTTTTTCAACGATGCTAATGCGATTAAAACTTCTTCTCGACAAATATGGTACTCATCTACTTTTCTGTCTTTTTGATTGAATACTCTTTATAGCCCTACGGTTGAACACATTCCAATTTGTTCCGCGAAAGTGTTAATAATGGGGTTCTTCTTTTGAAAAGTGGGCATATGTTTGTATTTCGTCTCTTATTCACTGCATTCTTCTTGCCTACACTTACCAAAAATGGAGTTATTTGAGGAGTGTGGTTGATTGTTTGTATATATAACAGGACTGTTTTGAGGGGATATGTAAGCATTTGTATTTATATATACTCATCCTGTTGCACATCAGGAATTTTAACAAATCATTTTATGTCATAAAATTGTGTAAGGGTTCACATTTCCTACATTTCTTACACTTGAAGTTTATAAACTCATCTTGAACTTTTCTTCCATGCATTTATCTTGTTCTACACATGTTTTCATTTTGGTCTATCACATGATAGGCATTGGCTCTGATAAAAGTGTGTTAATTGAAAGAGATATTATTTTTTTGTGTATAGCCTTTCTTTTTAAGCGCTCAAGGTGAGTTATTGTGATCGCTTTTTGTCCGTCGTGCGTCGTCCGTCAACATCTTTTACTCAGTAACTAGTGTGTCAATTTGGATGAAACTTCACAGAAAGTATCCCCTAAATGACCTCATCAGAATTCCTGCAATGTTTTGGGATCCATGCCTAATTCTGGTTTCCATGGCAGCGAAACGAAAAAGACTTTAAAATTATTCTTCTCCCAAACCGATTGGCAGATTGTCAAATAATTTTGTAGAAATGTTCCTAGGATGACCCTTTATCGGATTCCTTCAAGCCATGTTGATTGGTCGAAAACCATGGCCGGCGGCGGACGGGGCTATTTTGCCTTATATGGCTATAGTGGAAACTTAAAAAATCTTCTCCTCCGATTTTCAAATAAATTTGGAGAAATGTTCCTCAAGTGACCCACCATCAGATTCCTTTAACAAGCCATATTGATTGGTCGAAAAAAATGGCCGCCAGGGGGCAGGGCTATCTTGCCTTATATGGCCAGGGGGCGGGGCTTATATGGCTAAAGTAAAAACAAATAATATCAGGTGAGCGATCCAGGGCCATCAAGGCCCTCTTGTGTCTTTTCTTTGTTTATCATAGTGTTCATATTTGTATGATCTTCATATATTGGAGGAAATAACGATTATATACCTGTGAGATTAACTGAAACATATATAACTGATTTATACTTACCTGCACTAGACTTGTAAATTAAAACATTAAGTTAACACGAGTTAACATTTCTGGTGCGGGATGTCCAGGGTTCGGTCAAGAGTATTGGGTTAGGACAACGACCAATTGGTGTCAGGATACATGAACCAGTAGTTCTTGTTACTAACCGAGGGAACGCCGTTCTAAAACTTAAAGGAAACCAAGAATGCTATTCTAATACGCATTAATATGTAGGGAACAGTCATATATCCCTAATGTGATAACAATTTTTTTCCGAAAATATCAAAAAACCCACTTCAATAAGCATTTAAAATCCGAATTCAAAATAAGCCAGTTCGCGATTATCAAAAAATATACATCGGCAATTTCCGTAAAATATATCGGGAGTGACGTCAGAGGGTGGAATTCAATGTTGACTTTCATTGTGTTGACAGTTTTAATCGTGAACGCATCGATGAATTTGGAATATTTAAAGAGACATAAAACGTAAAAATGCCTAAAGAGTTTGTGGTAGGAGGGTGTTCTAATATGCCGAAGGACGGTGTTAGCTTTCATAAATTCCCAAAGGACGACACAGTAAGAAAAATGTGGATAAAGGCGGTGGATTCGACGCGGAAACTTTGGAAAGGTCCGACACAATATAGCTTAGTTTGTTCCGACCATTTTTTAAATGACTGTATTGATCCAGCGTTTTGGATAAAAAAAAATCAATGGGAATATATGTAGTGAAACAGTTAGTAAAAGGAGCCGAGCGTGATTTTCACATTTGACCTGAGAACTAAAAATCGTCCAACATTAAATCAGGAAAACCACTTACGAGAATAATTATCCCACCTACGAATAAACACTAACAACCATCTAACCAATCAACACTATTATTTCATGATGATTAGCGTGTAATTACTTAAATTTACAACTTGATTACTATAGTTAAGGACTTGATTAAATAAAATAATTTTGCTAAATTCAATTATATAAAGATGATCGATGTTTGATTTTCACAGCTTGCATAGCAATTCTTTCCAGTTGATTTTATCTTCAAAAATGAATTATCTATAAACACAAGCTGATAATTGTTTCCCATTGAAGTAAAAAATAATGTTTTGAATGTAACAACTACTGAAGACTTGAAACATATCAAATTGAAAGGTGGTCCCTTATATTATTGTCATGGGTTTTCGTGCATTTTTAAAATCTCAATCAACATCAGTATTCCCACACTCAAGTCATATTTGTTACTAAATCAATGTAATAGTGTATTTCCACAATATCGACAGACTAACAGATGGTGTTGAATAAAGTTTTGGGAACACCAGCAAATTATCTTTTATCTAATGCAATATATTTGTTTTCAACTTCGCTCAGAGATTTCCCATAATTATTTGGGTTAGAATAAGTTATCCAAAGGTGTATGAAATAAGAAAAGAAAACTAGGTAACAATGTTGGAAAAGAAGGAAATGGTGACTGCCCTAGTTATATCTTTATTGACTAGCTAACATGTTTTTATTGTTATCACTTTCAATGTGTATCTGCAAAAGATGTCTGAATCAGGGAAATTGTAATTTGAGGAAAGGCAACCTATAAATCTTTCTTAGAAAAGTATATTAAATTATTGATTATTATTTAGTGGTAATTTACTACAACTTGCAAAATGTATTAAAGTCATCTAAATCAGCGAAATAATTTATAATTATATATTGAAATTGTTGGCAGCTAGAGTGTTTTATGAGTTACATGTACATAAGTTGATATATTGACACTTTTATCATTTGGCCCATTCTGACGCCTATGGAGCAGATGGCATATTCTCATTTTCCCCCATTTTTTTCCATTTTTATTCAAAGGTAATCTTTCTGTTTTAATTATAGAGATTTTCTTTTTTTTGGCAAAATATATTCCAAGTTTTCTGCTGCAGAATTGTCACATAATGGAGAAGGGTAAGGGATAAATAAGGGTCTACTTTGTAAACACATGTGGTGTCTTATGAAATGATTTATGACATGTATTAATGGAGTGGCATCCTGTGGTCTAAAATGCCACTTCAGTGACTTGCAATTTGACTAATTAATTGTTATGACCTTTCCTTTCGATGTATTTGTTGACAAAAGTGACATCATCATTAGAGTTGCAATAAAATATGTAAAAATCAAGCAACCCTGTACTGCTGCAGAGTTGTCATATAATGGCAAAGGGTGAAGGGGCAAATAAGGGTATACCTTGTAAACACATGTGGTGGTGTCTTATGAAATGATTTCTGACGTTAGTAAAGTGGCACCCTGTGGTCTAAAATCCACTTCAGTGACTAAATTGCAATTTGACTAACTACTTTTTATGACCTTCCCTTTGGATGTATTTGTTGACAAAAGTGACATCATCAATAGAGTTGCAATAAAATCTGTAAATAAATCATGTAACCTTGTACTCCATATGCTTTTTTTTTAAAAAAAGGTTGAAACAAAAAATGATTGATTTTCGAATTATTAGCTTTTTCCCTTTTCTGCAATGTTTTTAAAATAAAAATTGTATTGGTTACAATGGAAAGTTAGCTTACTGTGTATGGATTAACATGTTTCTAAGAATACAAGATTATTAAATGATTTGAGGGTATGGAAGATTGTCTAAGAAAGTAACTACAATGATAGCTTTAAAATATAGTTATTGTACATGTATTGTAAATTGCCATATCCTGTCTTGGCAGGAATTGTGCAAGACTTTATGCCTTCCTGTTCAATATACAATTCATTTAAACCTTTTCTTACAGACATTCTTGTATTAAACAGATGGCATTTAAAAGCAAAACATAATGGCAAAAGGAGAACGTGGCCATAATGAGCAATTTCTCCTTTCCAAATGATCATTAGATCCTAGTTGGCAAATATAATGTTATAAAATATAGAGATTACTCATTACCAGAAATTCAGGTAAAACGAAATGGGTTTGTTAGTTGAGTTTTGCTGAATACAGAACATCAAGCAACCAACAGCATTTGAAAAACATAGCTAGATAAAGGGAAAACGATTGTAGGATAAAAAGAAACAGGATAATAAGTAACAGGACAAAAAGCAACGGCCAGCAAACACATGACGTTGGATCAACGTTGGATACACGTTGGATTTAGGTCGCGACGTCGGCGACTTGAATACAACATTGTATCAACGTCGAAATCACGATGTCAGTTCGACGTCGTAATTAGACGTCGAACCGACGTTGTGTTTTGGTCATAGTTTGTAATAAGTTGTATTTTATCAAGTTTATACATTTTATACACATGATGTGACAAAAAGTTGCTCAATAATCGTAATACTGCTGCAAATGAATACTAAAACTCGATCATTTTGACGCTGACGTGACGTCATTTTCCTAGTATTAGGTAATTTTCCTAGTATTAGATCATGTTCATCCGCGTAAAGAACATAAAAAAGAGATCCCAATTTTCAATTTATATGTCCCTTTTCAAACAATTCTTTCGATGAAAAATAACTGTTTTTTTCTTAAACTGCAATTATAAGGGTTTAATGTATGTTTTGGTACAGTTATAAGAGTATAACACGAAATTGCCAAATTACACAGCTGACATAATGCCCTTCGGGCATTATTTGCTTAGTAATTAGGCAATTTCGTGTTATACTCTTATAACTGTACCAAAACATACATAAAACCCTTTATTATACGTTGGATTTTGGTCGTTATCACGACGGTGATACAACGTCGTGATTCCGACGTTGTTCCAACGTTGTGATTTCGACGTTGTTCCAACGTCAGAGTCTGACGTCTAACAAACTTTCATTTTCAACCAATATACAACGTCTATCCAACGTCAGTTTCTGATGTTGTTACAACGTCTATCCAACGTCAATTGTTTGCTGGGGGACAACAAGAAACAGGATAAAAAGCAACACATTTTCCAAAATACAATGCAAATCAATATGTTTAAGTCTACAAATATGAAAAAGACACAAATAAGCAGAGGATTATTGTATCTTCTTGATATTGTAATGATTTTCTTTAATTTTGATACATTTTTGTGTGTTTTATACCTCCCTTTCCCACCTGCAGACGCATTTTAACGCAATAGCAATCAGACGACTTCTGAAAACATTGTGGACAAAGATGAAATTGCTCATGATGAGCAATTTCACCTTTGTCCACAATGTTTTCCACTTATAGTCATTGGTTATCCATTCAATTATAGAGATTTTCCATTTTTTGACAAATTATGTTCAAAGTCGTCTGCTGCAAATAAGTTGTATTTGGGAAAGGGTTAATGCATTGTTCAAAGAAATTGAGTCGGATTAAACTATTTACAAATCTACAATAATATATGTAACTCATTTTAAATAATAATCATTTGCTAATATTTGTTTCACTTTGCAATGTTATTTTACGTATTATGTCAAGATCTGTGTGAAGATGTTGTGGGAGAAGAGACATTGCTCATAATTAGCAATTTCTCCCTTTCCAGAATGATATATTCTGTCAACAATTATTACAAATATTAGAACTGTTGCTAGTCTTCTGTCAGATGTTAAAAAAAGGTTGAAGAAAACATTATGAGCAATTTCTCCTGTGCACGCAATTATATGTTCTGTCAGATATTCGAAAAGATGGAAAGAAACATTGTGGGGGAAAGTGGACAAAATCATTGCAATTTCAAATTTCGCATAAACAAAACATAAATTATAAATACATTTATTGAAATGTGTCTATTATATGTTAGAAATGTATTAAATCAAAGGAAAAATATATTAAACCTAAAATGAAAATATCAGAACTGTTGCCATTTGTCCTGTTACCTGTTATCCGGGCAAAAACTGTTACTTTTTGCCCGTTGCTTATTATCCTGTTTCTTTTTGTCCGATTACCAGGGAAAACAACTCAAAATGTGTAGTTTCCCTTTTTCTAAGACAGTTTTGAAAAATGACTCTTCTACCTCTCCACATATTTTCAAAAACCTTCTGTCATATAGACACTTTCTGATTTCTCTGCAGCAGATGACTTATGAAACCATTGTGATGAAATTAAAGTTGCTCAAGATGAGCAATTTCTCCTTTTGCCACAACGTTTTAACCCTTTCCCTCATACGACAATTCTGCAGCAGATGACTGAACATATTTTGTAAAAAAAAAAAAAAAAAATCTATAATTGAATAAATAACCTATGACTAAGAGTGGAAAACATTGTGGCAAAAGGAGAAATTGCAAGTTTTGTGCAATTTCTTCTTTTGTCATAATGTTTTCAAAAAGCCATCTGCTGCACAGAGGTGTCAGATAGCATCTATATATGAGGGAAATGGTTAAACTCTATAATAACTACACTTTCATTAATAGATTTTCTGTGATATGTACATAGTTATAAATAACAATTAAAAACTTTCAAGTTTATTATTTATTACTTTTTTTAACACAATAATACCCTTTACCATAATATAACAACCAGTTACTGATGCTTCACAAAATACCCTTTACCATAATATAACAACCAGTTACTGATGCTTCACAAAATAAAGTCTATAACTGGCATTAAAACACCCATTTCATCCTGCAAAGTGGAACCCCTCATAGTCACCAGAGGGAAATGTTTATCGTATCTTACACACAGCACATGATGGCAGAACTACCCGAACATCTTTCCCAAAAAATTCCCAGCACCATCTTGCCAACTGTCTGTAGGCTGTGAAGCGCTTCTTTCTGGAAATACAATTGGATAATTTGCTTAAAAAATTGGAATTGCCAGTAACATGCCTGTCCATGTGTTGTGAAAATTAATTTCTCATGTAATGCACATATATCATTTGGACCATTACACTGGAGAATATGTGCAACATATATAGGTAAACAACCAATTAAAAATTTCAACAACTTTCAATTTCTAGATGGTTCATATATTATGATACTTACTTATTTTCATCAATAATATGAAAAAGGCAAAGCCTCGTCACGAGCACAGCGCCTATAATGGGTCTAAGCTGTAGGTATATGACTACCATGATTAAGGAATATGTTACAAGCTGTCGGAACTGGGACCGTTATTGTACACTATCCCTACTTTATCTTTTGGTGCAAAGTCAAATCATCAAACATTTAAACATTCACTTCATCACATAAGCAATCACATATATAATACAGTAAAGTCAAACATATTAATAGTCTTAACAAGATATCCTTCAATTTGGCCTTGTGACATAGTTGCAGACAGGTTTATAGCAATGTTCAAAACAACCATCTGTCAAAGTTTCAACATGTTAACATTAAATGAAAAGCTTTCAGAGTGTTAACAACATTTTCCTTAAATATGGTCTAATAACCTTATGTTTGATCCGAAATGACACATATTTGAACTTGGCCTAGCTATCCTCAGGACAAACATTCTGACAAAGTTTCAAAATACTGAAGCAAACATTGAGGTCAAGAGTGTTTACACGATTGTTCTCAAATGTTTCCTAGTGACCTTGTTGTTTTTTTATCCAACATGATCTTTAATTGAATTTAGCCTAGATTTGACCATAACACCAATTATGACAAAATGTCAACATGCTAAAATTAAAAATGCAGCATTAAAAATGTCTGATTGTTTACAAAATGTGCCTTCAATTTGCTCTTGTGACCTAATTTATGACCCACCATGACCCTTTTTTTTACTAGGCCTATGTATTGTCAAGACAAACATTCTGACAAAGTTTCAAGCTGCTGAAGTAAAGGTGTGGTTTCTAGACTGTAAACAAGATTTTCCTTCAGATTGGTGAAATGACCTAGTTTATGACCGGATATGACCCAAAAATTGAACTTAGCCTTTCTCCAAAATGACATCAAGACCATAATTCTTACAAAATTTCAACATGCTAAAGATAAATATGCAGCCTCCAGTGTTAACAAGATTTTCCTTCAATTTGAACTTATGACCCAGTTTTTGACCTCATATGACCAAGTTAATAAGGCCTCCAGAGTGTTTACAATATACATTTTCCATCAAATTGACATTGTGACCTAAATTTTCACCTCACAGGGCCAAGATTTGTTGGAGATGAACTACTGCTAAACTTGCATTCATATTGGATGTTGTAAAATGTTGCCTGTAGAGTGTTCACAAGGCAATTTATGATGGCGTGTGAACGAAGGACATCAGACAAACTGTGATCATGAAAAACACAAACTGTGCAATCAAAGAACAGGACCTTATTTGAATTTGATATATACTTATCTGTTCATAAACATTACCTTGTATTAATCCATTAGTATTATATGTAATCAGCTGAATTTCTTCTCCAGTCATCCTCAAAACAGCTGTAATTCCATCATTGTATGCGTTACTCTCAATCTATTCCCTTGTTTAATGTTGATGCAGGAAGTTATATTATCCCACAGGTAAAGATGCATGCAATTTTCATTGTTTTGACAGGCACGAATGACCAAAGGGTATATCACTAACTGCCTATTATATATGAACTTCCTCTCCCATTTTCGACATAACAGCTGTGATTCCATGATTGTACAGGTTGCTCTCAATTCATTTACTGTTTTGATGTGTATGCAGGAAAGAATATTACCCCACAGTCAAAGATGCATGCATTTTTCATTGTATTGACAGGTACCAATGACCAAAGGGTATATCACTAACTGCCTATATAGATATGAATTTCCTCTCCAGTAATCACCATAAGAACTGTTATTCCATGATTATATGGGATGTTCTTAATCCTGTATCCATTCTGTGTTTTAAAATAAAACTTGATGCTAATATCAATAATCATTGACTGCTGTTTTAATACATGACAATAACTGCAAATAAGAATGACTTTTAATAAAATAAGATGATAAATTAATTAAAAAACAGATCTATGAGAATAAACATGTATATTAGTTATGTCAGAAAGCCAAGCTTTGGGCTCTGAGAATAATGTTCAAGTTTTGATTTAGATCAGGTTGTACCTCTGTGCAGCCTTATCTGGATTATTCATTTAAACCAATTACTTTAAACTTATCTATTTTAGCTTAAATCTTATTTTAATCACACTCCATGTCCTTGAGATACAACCAGTTATTACGCCATTTGTGCAGAAAATCCCAGTCTTCACTGCTTCGAATTCAGTAAATATTTGGGGGATTTTCTATGCACCGCATATGACATGTGTTAGGCCAATATTTATGATTTATTTTTGAAAGGGGCCAACTCCCCCACTTATGTTCGGAAAAAAAGGAGCCATTAAGGCCGTTTTCAACAAGTTTTCAGTCATATCACGGCGACCAGTTCACTTACTCATGCATTTTCTGGTTTTCCAACTCCAGTACACCGCACAACAGGCTGCTTTTCCACTTAGACTGTTAAACAGACCATTGGTGAAAGACGAATGACGCAGGTCACAATGACTTTTGTCAAACGTCAGAATTAATGTTGGTCGAGCTGGGATTCAAACTCACAACCCCTTGATTGACAGCCCGCTTCGCTACCGGAGCTCGGCCATTTATATATGATAAAAGGTCAAATTAGTGACAATGTGCAATGTTACTTACATGAATCATGTTTTGCCGCAGGGTGGGTTCCTTTAGAGCATCGCAGTGATCCTGACCTGCAATGTGCCTTGTTAAGATTCAATTTCGATAATTCGCACATCCTTTTTTACTTGTAAAAACAGGTTTTTTTAATTTTGTTAAGAGCACACAGGAAAAGTCATGCCCATATAAATCCGTTTCGGCTCTTGAATTCACTGGGGACGTTTCATCTTGGGTTCGCTTAGTCTGAAAAGATGTTAGTTTTAACTAAATAGTCATTATTCAGAAATATTACGTCCACATTGCAATGTTTCACCACTAAATAATTGGAGTGGATGTCATGCAGCAGAAACGTAAGATATTGCGTCATAAATTGTGTCAACAATCTGCACTTGAGTCCAAGAACACTACTAAAAATAGATTTACTTTTTCTTCTTCTAAATGTGCGATTTTAGTGGTCGCATGAATTCTGAATGGGGTATAATGGCGGTAGCGATTCCGAAATTTTAACCAGGTGCTCCTGTGTGATCAAGAACAGAATATTACCCTATGCATAAATTTAGACATACAGGAGCACGTCCCTGTGATTCAACTCTGTGTTGGTGTACTTGGGTAGAGACATAAATATACATGTCTCTGATTTGGGTCACAGGGTGTTTCGTGTAACCGCTATGTTCAGCCAATTATTGCATTGATCTTTGACATTCCGAAGGAGTTTTTGTCAGAAGGACATACGACTTCAGCGAAGTCTGCGTAGCATTGAGGGTGAAACAAATTTACCCTTAAGAGCATCTTAGTCAGACAGTGAAACCAAAATAGTCCATCGACAGAAAAAAGGTCAATGAATACAACCCATCGCTGATTCTCAGATTCACACTACAGCTTGATTTTATACCAACGCCAAAATAAAATTTATGATATTCAATGGGAAACGAGAGCGATAAAAATTCTTACCTGACGCAAAGAAACTCGCAGCCGATTACGTTATGGTTGTCAGCCTTTAATGTAAACAGCACAGTTGTTCTAGTTATCTCGGGTACCGGCTGAATATGACGTCACCGGATGTGGATAATTGTCGGTCATGGTTCCCTGCTTTGTTCTATGTAATTTTACTTGGAATTTCACGAGCAGGGCCATAGTAAAATTTTGCACCCAATTTTTTTCCATACTGATTATAGGAAATTTCCTATAATAAAGGTAATACCTAAGAACGAGCTGCGCTCGTTATTATTCTCTCCATACTGCTGTCTATACTGCAAGAAGACTATTTGAAGAACATATCTGTCAAGGCAGGCACTGGCAAAACCTGGATGCCCTGTAATACAGGATACATCAGTGTTACTTTCCTCAATATACTCATCCAATATAGCAGTTACTTGTGGAATGTTTCTGCAACACCTACATTCTGTGACTGTAGCCATTGGCAAACAATTTGTACAACTGCACCTGTAAATTATCATAATTATTTCACCAGTATTATTTGTATTAACCGGTATTATGCGGCTTTAAGAGTAACCCCTGTCAGCTTACATAGAAGTACAGTAAGATAATATGCTTTTTATTTTGCTGTGTGTAAGCCAAGGGTTTGTATTACAAGTACTCAAGTTACTCAACCACCTACCAAATATGAAGAGGTGCATTCATATTATGTATTAGTTGGGAATGTTTCTTGAAACTTCTATAAGTAATAATAATGATCATTTGAGACACATTGTTGACATGTAGAGATTACAATAAATGCAAGAGTTCGATGGTAGCGCACATCTAAGATGAACAGATCTTAACCCATTGTTAGATTAAATTATATATAATATATAGTCATCAAAAGTGAAAATTAAAAATAACTGGGTGGGGACCGGCCTCGTCTATCGTTATTTCGTATTGATATTTGTTTTTCATTTGTAAGAAAGTCATAGAACTGTATCATGTTGTGTCTGATTTTATTTACATCGAAATAAACACTTTCGGAGTATTCGTACATGGTTCAAACAGGTACGTATGTGGAAAAAAATATTCCCCGTCAAAATGAACAGAAATCGAACTAAAAGTAGATCTAGATCTAAATAATTAAGTTTAAAATGCTTCTTAAAAGAATCTTTTATAAACATTATTATATATTCACGCATATAGTATCTATACTTTTTTACTGAAAATAGAACGAACCATTCATCACCAACAATTTCTCGTCTTGCTTCGTCGTCTTCAGACTCGCTGCTCGTTTCAGACTGTTTAACTGGCCCAAACTGGTATGGCCTTATTCCTAAAGGTACTAGATCGTTGCCTAGGTCATCTGTATCACTGTAAATTGATGAATCATCAGTTTTCTTCGAAAGAAGATGACGAACAGTATAATTCTTCGTTTAAAGCTCCGTAGTTTAACTCATCCGCCATTATTGAAACTGAAACGGCTCTCCCCGCTGACGTCATCATTGTAAAACCGGAAGTGAAATTGTTTTTTACATTTCCACTCGGAATTTTCCGCGAAAGCGTAATTATAATACACAAAATTAATTTTTGTCATACTAAAAAACCTTTTTTTTTTCTTTTTTTTTTGTCTTACGTTATTATTCAAACATTATTTTTTTGATAGTCAAATTTTTGTTTTTGACTCTTGGTACTCTTTAATACATCGTTGAAAGCGGCGTTAAGCACCATACACGCATATCCACCTTATATGTACATGTATATGCATATAAACTACACAATTACTATTATTTCTGAAACTTAATTTCATTAACTATGTAATAGCCTTACTTACGTTAAAATATATGTCAAAATATTTATTCATTGGAAACTTTTACTTTGAACAATATGCCCAAAGTCAACTGATCTACTATAACTGCTCATATGGAGACCCTCTCTTAGATCCATTAAAAGCCACTGTGCTTGGTGATACAGTTGTATTCAATGTACATGTTTGTGTTATCCTCTATGCTTGAATCATTAAAAAGGTTCTTGTCAAACATTTTGGTTTGTTTTTAAAAGTATTTCATATTACTGTTCTTGGATTGACTCACTCTTAAATTCCGATAAGCTTTGTTAATTTGTCAAAGATAATGCCGACCGGCAGCGAAGTTGTTTGTCCTTCTTAGCCTATAGTGGACACTCCTATTAAAACATTTTTTATCCTAACTATCTCTTAGAAATGTTCCATGGTCTACCTTTAAACAGCTCTTACCGTAATCCTCCAAGCTATGCTGACTGATGAAACATATATGGTTGATAGTGTCCGCGGCCATTTAACCCAATATGGTTGAAGTGAATTTTTAAAAAGTCTTCTTAAACATAATTTGCCTAATTTTCAAATTAGTGTATAGGGTGACCCTTAACCAAATGTATTCTAGCTTTGTTAATTTACTTAAAAGATGACTGCCAGAGAGCGGTTTAACCTTTTATGATTCATATGAAAACTTTTAACAGGTGTTTGTAGAACAAATTTGCCTCATTTGCAAATTATTTAAAATTAATGTTCTAAAGGGGACCCTCTACCACATGACCAAGCAATTTCGGTTCGTATAGGCCCGATTTTAGATTAGTTCATATGATTGATGACCAACTGACGAAACACTTAAAGTCATGTTTATAGCTCATAAAACGTGACCGCTTGGTGGTGGATCTATTTTACCAGGTATTGATTCAGTGAAAACATTAACCTAATCATTTTCTCATATATTGACCTGATTGTCGAAACAGTCCATACATATATATATATATATAGATATATTTTATTGACTTTAACTATACAAAATATAAAATATTGAAATAAATTCCATGCATATGACACATTCACACATTCTCACAATCACTTACTCACATACACATACTCACATATAAACATGATTACTCGGGATCAGCACTAAGCTAATATGTATATGTTTGAATATGTCTATTATCAAATTATTACACATTTATAATAGTACTTAACTAATATAATAGGATAATAACCAAATCTTAAGTTCTTTGTTTATCTAAATAGCCTGAATTGTTAATTGAGCGCGCGCGGCTATTTAAGTAAATATATGGTCAACTTGCACACACAGGCACGACATGAAGTGTTATTTTGTTTATAATTGCATGGTAGTAGATATTTAAACTTTCATTTAAAAAGAGCAACTTTGCCGAACATACTACCTTTGGTATATATATCTGATAATAAGAGATATACATTTCAATGTTAAAAGATACCGTAAAATATAAAAACTTAGTTATAATTTAAATACTGTAAACATACTATAATCTCATTTATGGTTTGAGTGCGAATTTGTACTTAATATGTCTAGCACAATAATAAATGTAAACGTATGCCCCCAAATATATCACATAATGAAATCTAGATAAACGAGTGATGTTTGTATGTACTCATCATAAAAAGGAAAACATCGTTTTACATATTCTAATATGTACATTTATTCGGCGCAAATTCATGCATATTGTCGTGCGCAGTTTCAGACAAGACAACAGTCTACGTATAAGAATAATTATTGGGTGTGGCGTGATTTAAGTATTGTAGAAAATATTCATCCGCCAAGAACACTCTTTATTTCACGTTTTAAAAAAATTTAATCTGTATATTTGTTACTTTGTTCTCTCTTAAAATATTCAAAGTATATATTAAATTGAAAATTACTTTACAGTCGTAGCGTGAGCAATTCGATATCGCTTTTTCCACGCTACTTGTCGTACAATATGAACCAATTTATCGCTCCTGCAATGTAATATTCCGTATGTATTATACAAAAATGTGACCATACTGCAGGGATTTGTTTATAAATCGTTAAACACTATCACCAATAACATAAAGTGTTAGTCCACATATTTTTCTGTCTTGTTAAAATAGTCCCAAATCTTCAATGAGAAGTGAGAAAAGTATTAGAGACTTAAGCTCGCCTTGTTTTAGCCCTAGCAGGATATCAAAATAGTCAGTCTCTGATCCTTTGCATTTGATAGCGGCTTTAACATTTTCATTCCAATGTTATATTATTTTGGCCAAAGAGCGTTTCTATGAACTGAATGGAAGGCCTTTTTTATACGTTATATGATTCGCACCATTCGGAAATTCATGTAGGATTACTTTTGAAAAGTTATACAGCGTGTTAAAGCTTTGCCCCGGTAAGTGTCTACCAAATGTACATCTCCCTATTTATGAAGAGGGATGATTAAACCCTTTGATCAGAATTTTGGGAAAATACCAGTGCCTAAAAAAGTATTTGTTAAATGTGAAGATAATGGCATTGGCAATGAAAAACTCGACATGAAAGTTATCAACAGATGCATCGTTTTGGTTGTTCAGCGAATATATTGATCTCGCTCAATTGTTATGTTTGAAATAAGTTTCAGTCAAAAGCTCTTATAGAACGTTTTATAGGAAAAATATAAATAATGCATATTTCCCAAGAGTAAGGGGGCCGCTACGCTATCGTTTAAAACGAAACATGTCTGTTAGACATATACAGACCACTCTACCAGAGGAGTTTCCGCTGAAACGTCCTACATCGGTTGAGCAGCTCTAATCTACATCAGTGGTTCAGCACTAGGCCATTTGACACAGGGTGCTCAGAGTTGAAGTTGGCTCGGAACAGACGGGACGATTTGTTGGACTTGCAGAGCCCAAACGCTGGACAGATAGGTTCAACTCCGGTACAGACAGTTGAAACCACATACCCAAGGCAGTTTGAGCCGAGACCAAAGAGTTGATACTTCCACACAGAACAACAGAGGCAAGGTAGCCCGAGGAAAACATATTTATATCGTCCAAATTGTACAAAGTCTCAGTTAAGACATTGTCAACTGCGAAACAACACTATAATCGTCAACTTATCTCTTGAAATTATCTAACATTGCTGAAACCGTGACATATATCAAAAATTAATAAGACAAATGAAAATATGCGTTCGATTCTAAAATATAAATGAAAGGATGAACATAAAACTGTATTTTTATAAAAAAATAAGAACTCTGATTGCAGGGTTATATGATCAAATATGCCAATATACAAATATTGATATAAATAAAGCGGTTGAAACTATTACACATAGTTAAGCCACAGCGGCTGAATCAATGATTTTGAAAAACAAATCTTTTAATTTGTTTACTGATCTGCAACCACCGTTGTGGGATTCGCATTGTGAAAAATTAGAGCAAAGAATATATTCACATTTAAGATTATTCCGTATATCAAATTTAGATCGGATCTTGATATATATAAATCTAATCGAAATGCATTTAAAAATACTTGTTATAATAAAACACTTTTATATGAAAAACGTAAACGCGAAGAACTTGTCGAAGCAAGAAAAAAAAATCATTGTTTTTGGAAAACAATAAAACAAGGTTACTCCAAAGCCTGTAATGATACTGATAATTCCGAATTAGAATGGTTTAATTATTTTAAAACATTATGTAATGAAAATAGCAGCAGTATTGAAACTTCGGATTTTTCACATTATGAAATGTTGAATGACAATGATGCATTAAATTGGCCTATTTCAACTGATGAAATTGTTGCGGGTATTCGAAACCTTAAATCTGGTAAAAGTGCAGGGCCATGTGGCATTGGCGCTGAATTTTTTAAACATACTGAAAATGAAATAGTTTCGATTTTAAATAAATTATTCAGTACTATTTTACTGGTGTTTGCCCAGATCCATGGGCAGAGAGTATTCTTTGTCCGATACACAAGTTAGGTCCGAAAAATGACCGAAGGAATTATAGAGGTATTTCACTTATAAGCATTATATACAAGATAAGACAATAGCCCAATATGTTTTTCGTTATATGTTAATGATCTCTGCACGTTGCCTAGAGAACGGTGTGGTACTGGCATATTCATAACTAATGATATACCTGGAAATTTATGTCTTTTATTCTCTGATGATGTCATACATTTGTCAGAAACAGCATCAAAGTTACAAGTCCAATTAAATGTTTTACATAATGTTTGTGTCTCTTCTGAAATGACTGTTAATCTCAAGAAAACTGAGATCATTGTTTTTCGAAATGGTGGTTGTCTCCGCTTATATGAAAACTGAGTTTTTGATGGTAATCTTATTAGTACAACTCCTTATTACGAATATAGCGGTTTATTGTTTACCCCTAAGTTCTCATGGTCCAGGTGGAAAGACTGTATTTGTCATAAGAAAATATCAAAGACCGTTTTGTATGTTTTGCATAATGAATTTTTTAAATAATTTGACTCCATGGTAAAACCCATTTTATGTTATGGCTCAGGAGGTTTGGGGATATGAATACTCTAGTACAATTGAAAAGGTTCGAATGGACTTTTGTAAATACTTCCTAGGGGTTAACAATTATGTTAACAACAATGTGGCTTGGCATTATGTGAATGTGGGCGACTTCCCTTATGTATAGTGTATCATACAAATTGTATAAAATATTGGTGTAAACTATTACAAATGCAAGAATATCGATACCCTAAAAATTGTTACAAAATGCTTATGTCACTTGGTGAAGCTGGTAGGCAAACTTGGGCATCAAGTGCCTAAACTCCTCTTTAAATATGGATTTGGTTTTGTATGGGTATCTCAAGATGTTGGAGAAATAAATATTTTTATTAAACAGTTTAAACAAAGATTAATATATTGTATGAAACAAAACTGGCACAGTAGTATAATTGATGATTCCCCTCGTTGCGATACTTATAAATATGTTAAAACTGTGTTAAACCCAGAGAGATAATTATGCGTAGACTTGCCGTTTTTACATGAAAAAGCGACTGCCCGTTTTCAGTGGTCCAGTCACAAGTTAAAATTAGAATCTGTTGATCGAGAAAATCGTTACTGTCCTTATTGCCAAACTATTGAAAACGTTTTTACATTAGAAAATGAATGTAACCAATGGGGTTGGTACTAAATAACGGAATTCCTCAGTTGGTTTAAGTAGTTTTAATTCATTCCAGATTTACGAAGAATGTATTACATCTGTAAAATAAATAAATAAACATACTAACTACTAAATACGTATGATTAGACCAGATATGCTGTCTAACTTTCTTATGACAATCAATTGGTTTGAACTTATGGCTAAGACAAACCAACCGACAGCCATAAGACAAGTATATATAAATGAAACATGTTATGTATTACATTAAACATACAGTTTATATAATAAGACCAGTTATGCTGTCTAACTTTCTTATGACAATCAATTGGTTTGAACTTACAGCTAAGACAAACCAACTGGCAGCCATAAGACAAGTATATATGAATGAAACATGCTATTTATATACAATTACATTAAACATACAGTTTATATAATAAGACCAGTTATGTCCTCTAACTTTCTTATGACAATCAATTGGTTTGAACTTACGGCTACGACAAACCAACTGGCGGCCATAAGACAAGTATATATGGATGAAACATGTTATTTATATACAATTACCTTAAACATACAGACACAGTAGTAATGTTTTAACATATAGAGTTGAAAGATGAAAACAAAGGATGACTCACCAATTTATCAACCTGAATGTAGTTTACTTCCTTTCATGAACATTACACTCTCTCGACTTCGCGCCAATATGCTGTGCTGTAAGTAGGACATGCAATAGTTTATTAATTTGAAATGAACATTTGAACATGCAATATTAAGGATTAATTGAAAATAACCTAAAAATGAAATGCTGCCATTCTGAAGTTTAACTCACGAAAACCCATTTCCATTTCCATAAGTTCATTAATGAGAGAGTCAAAATACAACCCAGCCAATTACATCTTGTCTAAATGCATATAAAAAAGTCTTACCATTCTTCAAACTTTTCCAAGTTCTCAATTAAGTTATTTTTTCAGAACAATTTAAAGATGTCCATCTCTGACAAAATCAGAATGACAAGTGAAATCTGTTCACGGATTCTGTCACATGACCTGAATCACATGACCAATTCAAACAATGAGCCCAATGAGCAACAATTAACGAAAACGACATGAAATGCCAGACAATGAAAATATGACCTGGTTACATGAATATCATGATTTTTTTAAATGCCCTAGATCCTAAGATTTACGTTTTGGTTACATGAATATCATGATTTTTTTAAATGCCCTAGATCCTAAGATTTACGTCAAAACCTTCTATGTTCTTGGTACTCTGATGGAACTGATCATTTAATTTTTTACAATATTCTACAACTAGAGGACACTTCCAAAATAAGAAAAGTCTCATATTACATATATTGTATTTTAAAAAGAAATGAATTACAAATATAACATGAATATTGTATACGTAACTCACATACTTTGTTGTAAAAAATGTTACGTTTTGTGGGCCGGAGGCCTTTATTTACAAAATAAAACTTTGTATCTATCTTGTATCTTGTAAAGTCGTAGTCCACTTGTATTAATCTCTTTGGCAGTGTAGCATTCCTGATCGAATCATGTATTGCTGTTGGCTTTTTATCATGACCCGACTCGATATAATTAATGCTTACCTCAATAATAAATTAACAGTTTTACGCATTTTTCGGTGAATACTGAGATAAGTTATCCGTGCAATTAGGATTGTTGCGATATATTTTAGTGAATAACATTCATTCATTCATATTTATTGGCAATCAGCAATATCACCAAATGACTCATGTGCATTCTCAAGTTGTCATCAGTTATAACTTTTAAATAATTTTCTAATTTAAAACTTTCCTTAAATTTACAAAAATAATCTAGTTTAGGTAACGAATTTATGTTAGTATTACATTCTTGTAAGAACTGATCTCGTAGTGTCTGTTTAATATTGTGAAAAGTGTTTGAGTTGGCATTAAAGTTATATCTTAATTAATTGACTATATCCTAGGTAATCTAAGATAGTTTTAATCCGTGATGTTCAACAATTACTTCTAAGGTGTCGCATAGATCTTTATACATAAAATAAATAGGAGAATCAGTTTTTGACATTATTTTACATCAACATTTTTAAATGACCTTTCTCGACATAAAACAGATAGGGGAAAACGACAAGATCTCCTAGAACTGCATTGTTTGGTGTCTGTTTTTTGACGCCAAGAATATATTTACATGTCTAAACTAATTCTGTCAAATAATTTTAACAGACTGTGATATGCTTTTAGCGCTTGGTCATTCAGTGCTTTAACAGCAGACGACATATTGCCAGTATATGAGATTTTCATACCTAGATATGTAAAGATTCAACCACGTAAATTTCTTCATTATTTATATGAAAATGGCAGTTATTATTTGATGTTTTGTTTAGATCACTTTTATCATTTAGAAATATTCGTTTTGCTTCATTGAACTGGGATTTTGTTTATTTACAGGATGCATCGAACCATGCAGACTTGCGATGTGTACTTCTATCATTAGATCTGGATCGGAAATCTTTGTTAAAACACTGGCTAGAAATATCATGAACAAGATCTGAAAAATCATTCAAACATTGATTTATGTCTGAAGTATTGCTAATAAGCTTATCGTTATTATCATTAAATACTTCATGCTTGCTTTTAACAAGATCCAAAAATATGTCAGTCTTTGAAATATCCTACACAATCTTATCAAATGCGTCACAAGAAGCGTTTGAAAAAGTACAATTTATTTTCATAGAAAACGTGATAGGTGAAAGGTCCGAGAACTGAGATAAATCATATACATACATGTCACTAATGTTTGAATAATTATCATAATCTTTTATAACAGAGTCAACTAGACTAGACACAGGCCTGTTGTTTTTCATAACATGAAACGTACATTTACCTTCTTCGTGTCTACCATGTAAAATGCATAAGCTACTCTCTTTACAGAGTGTTAACAATCTGGAACCAAATGAATTGATTATTTTATCATTATTATGCCGCACGGGTAGTTTAGATAATGACTGGTTATCATTTGATTAATCGATAAATCGACCCAAATTAAAATTAGGAACAAAATCAGACTCTCCACCCGTGCGTGCATTCAAATCCCAAACTAAATACACATTTCCCAATTCACTGTAATTTCGAATATCTGTATTAGATGTTCAAAAACGTGAAAGTTATATTAAGAGGAATTCAAATGTTTTACAACCGCGAATCTTCAGCCGGAATATAGCATAGGCAGAAGAATGCATCGTTATTGTCATGGATAGAGCCTTTTTTAACTTTAAACCAAATTATACCTTTTGTATCTAATTTTACAGGTTCAAAATAATTTTTTAGATACGTTTTATAATACACAATCACACCTCCACTGTCTCTTTTTGCTTTACGGTCAAATTTCGGACGTGGACAATTGAAGCTTTCATAACCATCAATGCTTACATTTAAGCTTTTAGAACTCCATGATTCTGTAAACAGGAGAATGTCAAAATCACTCACATAATTAAAAAAGTCGCAGTCATTCAATTTTGAGTTAATAACCTGGACATTCCAGAGCAAAAAAGTTAGCTGTTTCTCATTACTGGCCTAACTGAAGTCGGATGTAGATGCAGTTTCGGCAGTATATAACTTGCCGTTTATATATAGTTTGTCAACAGCTACATTTGCAGTTTGTCCGCTGTTTCTAGCAAGTTGTTTGCGTCGATCTTGGACTTCTTTAGGTAATTGATCGCTCAAACGAACTTTTGGATGTGAATCTGATAAACGATCTGGAAGCGGTTCGGCCCCATGTTCTGGTTTAGAACTATGCATTTCCTATGACTTTTGTTTAATAAGTTGTTTATCTGGAAAATGATTGAATTTCACAACAATAGGTCTAGGCTTTTCACGATCATACTTGTAACCTAGTCGATGAGCGCTTTCAGGACATTTTGGCAGTAATCTAAAACTATACATTCACAGTTTTCTGCGCGTCTCTCGGTTGGGTTGTTGCTTTCACTAAAACCGAAGAAAAGGAGGTTGTCTCTCATTGATCTTGCTTTAAGGTCGATAATATCCTAAGCCAATTTTGAAAAACGATTACGTTCCGCATGGAGATCTTTTTGAAAATCTGACTGTTTAAGCTTGACTTCATCACAAGTCTGACTATCATAAGCCCTACTGGCTTCTTCTATTTCGGTGACACGGCTTTTGTTATCTTGAACAGATGATTCAAGGGAAGATACTCTTGTATCCATTTTGGACATCTTCTCATTCATAGAGCATAACTGTTTCTCAATAGAGTCTAATTTACTAAGTCGTTTGTCCAAGGAATTAAGCCGGTCAAGAACAGTTTGTTGAAAATCATTTGTAGTCAGTTGCGGATGTTGTAGAGGTGATTGAGCGTTATTGTAATACAGGGCTTGCTGATGTTGCTGTGCAGGAGTAGTATAAAAACACCTGGAGGAGTCTGGTAACTGTTCATATTGCCCATGTTAGACAAGTTCATTGGTTGCACATACCTTTGGTTAGCCATGTTTGTTAATGTTAATGAAGACGATTCATTGTAAAGGGTAGTGGCACACGATGATGGCGAAGGCGTCTTTGAAGTTAAAGGGCGCTTCTCAGGAAGATTGAGGTCTGTATCCGGAGAAGAATGCGGTCGTTTAGTTTTTTTGTTTTTGTTACTTCGAAGCGGCATCTAAGCAATCATTCAGATTCCACTGAATAATCAAAGCACTCAAAGTGCTGTGGGACGGTACCATTGGTGTGAGTGTTAGTAGTTTGTAGCAGTGTATGGGAAGGTAACAACACAGTTGCAAACATATATTACAGAAAAAGTAAAAAATGTGACATTTTTTATTAAACACATAAATGGTAGATTTGATTGATATTAATCATATCAATACTGAGCGACACATTGCTAAAGATTTCTGCTGACTTGTCAATAAATCATAGGAATATTTTCAAAATTATTATTTATTGACAAGTCAGCAGTAATCTTTAGCAATGTGTCACTCAGTATTTATTGTACATGGGAATTTTTGGTAAAATTCAATATCACTGGAACTGCTGACAGCAAGGAGACTATATCAGATCAAAAATGTCACCTTTGACATACATTTACCAATGACATTAGCCTATCAAAAGCTCTTTGGTTTAGCCGGTTATAAGGATGGATGAGGATGAAATTTTGTGTTACATTATTTTTAAATCTGGCGAATACTTTTGGATTGTTCAAGTTTTTACTTTATATATATAAGGAAAACAAGCCCTGCCCCTTGGTGGCCATGTGTTTCGCCCAATAATTTGGTATATTTTAAAAAAGAAATCGGTAAAATGTCACCCATGATACAATATTTGCAAATTAGTTTTAAATAGAGCCAGGGCTTTTGCACAAGAGTATTTATAATGTCTTCACAATATATACGTATAAGGAAAACAAACCAGCAGACATGTGGCCATGTTTCTCAACAGACAATATAATTTCAATACTTTTGCTAGATAGCCACCCCAGGAACACGTGTGCTAAATTATTTTCAATACGTACATATATGTATAAGGAAAACATTACCTGCTTATTGGTGGCGATTTTTTCAACAAATCAGATTATTTTAACAATCTTGATAGAAATCACCCAAGGAACATTTGTGACCTAGTGTTTTCTAATTGAGTCAGCAATTTTGTAAAGGAAGATTGTTGTTAAAGTTTTCACCATATATATATATAAGGAAAACTTTTTGAGAGAATGCCACTCAAGGATCATTTGTGAAAAATTGTTTTATCTATGTATACATATAAGGAAAGCAATCATGTACCATGACGGTCCTGCTTTTAAATGAATCTGAATAGTTTCAACAATCTTGGTAAAGAATCACCCCAGGAATATTCGTGAAATTCAAATCAGGTTAATATTTTGTACAAGAAGGTTATTTAAGTTTTCACTATATAGACATATAAGGAAAACGACTCCTTCTATTGGGCGGCAATGTTTATCAACAGTTTTGATAGAGAATCATCGTAGGAACAACATCTGTGAAAAACTGTTGACAAAACATTAACCAGAATTTTTTAGTTAAAAATAGACCATAACTTGCATAAAATGCAGGATAGAGTTATCTAACTTAATAATCTACATTGGTTTGATATGATAACATTTCAATGCAATGCATCACGTAAATACTGAGATATGGACTCTTAATTTAGTTCATAGTTGCCTGCAAACAATTAACCAGAATTTCTAAGTTAAAAACGGGCCTGAACTTGCATAATATGCAGGATAAAGTTATCTTCATAATCTACATAGTTGTGAAGCAGTGTAGAATGTTTTAATGCAATATATGTAGTATGTGAGTACTTGCATGCAAAAGCTTAACCAAGGTGTGATGTCAACGCCAGGGTGAGTAGTACTGGTCGAGCTAAAACTTCATAATTATACAACATACAATAATATAAATTTATGCAATCATTTAAATCCATGACAATGTTCATAGAAGAAGAAAACGACATAAAAGTTAACCCATTGTCAACAAACAGCAAATCAAAACTATGGAAAGTCTCTATAAATTATTGAACATTTATTGAATAAAGATGAAAACATGTTGTCAAAATGTTTTCAAAAGTCGTCCGTTGCAGAAGCGTCAGAAAGCGTCACTTTAAGTGAAAACGGACAAATAATACCTTTTTTTTTAAATTTATTTCTACAAAAGAAAAATGTTTACTGCAGTTAATATACTGATACACTGTTGACAGAGTTTTATTTTTATTGCATATGCCATAACCTGTTATAAGCAAATAAAGCAATATTCAATTGAAAAGTTAAAGACTGATGCAGAACACTAAGCTGTTAACATCTCTCAAATCTGAACCAACTTCAACAATAAATCAACTTGTACCAGCTAAGAATTGATTAGACTATTTGGCCATTTGATACTTTAGACAACAGTTGTAACTGAGACAGTGGCTTGATAGTATAGAACCTTAAATCAAGTTGGATAAGTCTTGTTTGAATAGCATCTGCTGTTTGTGAGAAAAGGCCTAGCAAACAAAACTTGAACCCAAAATTGTAACTTCACAAAGGGCCATAATTTATAATAAATCCAGCCAGGAATTACCTAATCTGATTATTTGATACCTTTATAGACTATATTGAAGCTTTAAATCAAACTCTGAGTGGTTACTGAGATGTGTGCATTATCGTGCCATGCATGCAAAAATGGAACCAAATTTTAAAAGTCAAACAAGGCCATAATTTGTACTAAATTCATACAACAGTTATCCAACTTGACTTTCTGACAACCCTGAAGACATGAATGAAGTTTCAAGTCAATATCATTAGTGGTTACGCCCGTTACGGAGATATATCCATGCAATTATCTTGCATGCAAAACTTCCACCAGAAGTTTGAAGTAAAAAAAGGGCCAGAGTTTGTATTATATGCTGGAAAGAGTTATTAAACTTGGTTGTTTATATAGGTGTGATGGTAAGGAAGGGTTGTATAAAGTTTCAATGCAATGCATCAAGTAGTTACTAGGATATGGACTCTTAATCTGGTTGCACGCAAAACTTTAACCAGAATTTCTAAGTAAATAAAAGGGCCATGATGGCCCTGGATCTCTCACCTTAATTATACAATGTACTGCAATGCAAAACACATCAAGACAATTATTCTGAATGCATCCTGCACCGTGTAAACAAGATTTTCCTTCATTTGGCCTAGTGATCTATATTGATTTACCTGATATGACCCATATTCCAACATGGACTAGATATCATCAAGACAACATTCTGACAACATTTCAACTTGCTTAAAGTAAAAATGCGACCTCCGGAGTTTGAACAATGTTTTCCTTTATTGACCTTGTTTCTGAACCAATATGACCCATATTCGAAATTGACCTAGATATAATTCAGACAAACATTCTGACCAAATTTCAAACTTCTGAAGCAAAAATTGCTGCCTCTAAGGTGTTAACAAGATTTTCCTTCAATTTGACCTAGTGACCTACTTTTTGACCCATAATACCCATGACTTGACCTACATATCATCAAGACAAACATGCTCAAGTTGAAAATGTTGCCTCTACAGTGTTAACAAGATTACCCTTCAGTTTGGCCTAGTTTTTGAACTGGCATGACCCATATTTGAGCTCGGCCTAGATATCATTCAGCTCAACATTCTGACCAAATTTCAGCCGCAGAAATTGACCTAGATATAATTCAGACAAACATTCTGACCAAATTTCAAGCTGCTGAAGCAAAACATGCGGCTTTTACAGAGTTAAAAACAAGATTTTCCCTCAATTTGGCCTAGTGACCTAGTTTCTGACCCGATATGACCCATATTTGAACTTGGCCTAGCTATCTTTAAGACAAACATTCTGACAACAATTGCGGCCTCTAGAGTGTTAACAAGATTTTCCTTCAATTTGTTCTAGTGATCTATTTTTGACCCGACATAACCCATGTTCGAACTTGACCTACATATCATCAAGACAAACATTCTGATAAAGTTTCAACATGCTCAAGTTGAAAATGTGGCCTCCAGAGTGTTTACAGGATTTCCCTTCAATTTGAACTAGTGACCTAGTTTTTGACCTCATACGGCCCAGTTTCGAACTTGTCCAAGATTTGATGGAGATGAATGTTCTGATAAACTTCTATGAAGATTAGATGCAAAATGTAGCATGTAGAGTGTTAACAAGCTCAAATGTTGTCGACGCACAGACGCCGGACAAAATGTGATCACAATAGCTCACCTTTTGCATTATACAATTTGCATTATATGCTAGAAAGAGTTATCAAACTTGATTGTTTATATAGGTGTGATGGAACTTGGGAAGGGTTGTATAAAGTTTCAATGCAATGCATCAAAACTTTAACCAGAATCATTTCTAAGTAAAAAATAATAATATAATATACATATTTGTGATAGTTGGGAAGCGTTGTATAAAGTTTAAATGCAATGCATCGAGACAATACAGAGATATGGACTCTTGATGGAGTTGCTCGCGAAACTTTAACCAGAATTTCTAAGTCCAACAAGGTGCATAATTGTATCAAAATCTAACATAGAGTATTGGGACTTGACCTGCAAGGTCATTTTATAATGTCAAATAAGTGTGTAAAGTTTCAAAGCAATAGCATCTGTGGTATTTGAGAAAAAGCCTTGCATGCAAAACTTTAACCAAAATTTCTAAGTCCGAAAAGGGGCATAATTGTGTCAAAATCTGATATAGTGTTATGGGACTTGTCCTGCAAGGTCATTTGATGATGTCAAATATGTGTGTGAAGTTTCAAAGCAATAGCATCTGTGGTATTTGAGAAAAAGCCTTGCATGCAAAACTTTAGCCAAAGTTGCAACACCGACGCACGAGTGACTGTAATAGCTCTCATATTCTTCGAATAGTAAAGCTAAAAATTGATTCGACCCTTTCCCACATGTGACACATTTAATACGCCTCTGCTACAGACGACTGTTGAAAACATTGTGACAAAGGGCAAAATTGCTCTTATGAACAATTTCCTCTTTTGCCACAATGTTTTAAACTCTATTCAAAATATATACTTTTATTTTTAGAGATTTTCCCTGTATTTGACTATATGTTTTCAAAGTCATCTCCTGCAAATTTGTTGTATGTCGGAAAAGGCAAGCTAAACATTTATTCAACCCTTTCCCACATGTAGACACATTTAATACGCCTCTGCTACAGACGACTGTTGAAAACATTGTGACAAAGGACAAAATTGCTCTTATGAATAATTTCTTCTTTTGCCACAATGTTTTCAACTCTATTTAATATTTATACTTTCATTTATAGAGAATGTCCCTACATTTGCCTACATGTTTTTAAAGTCATCTGCTGCAAATTTGTTGTATGTCGGAAAAGGTAAACCAACAAAATGAAATATAAATCTAAACAGCCCAAACTGACAAACATAGATATCCATTCTGATTTGATTTGCTTAACCTTTCACGTCATGGACATGACTATAGTAGAATGTGTGTGTGACTAATGTGTATCCAGATCAGCCTGCACATCTACAGTCTGATAAGGTTCTACACTGTTCTCCTTATGATTCATTCAGCTAACGAAGTGAACAGTGTAGATCCTGATCAGAATTCATGGATGTGGTCTGCCATGTGATCAAAGGCATATATATGAGGGAAAAGGTTAAGTTAATTATAAATGTGCATTATAATCTACACAAACTTTTTCAACAAGTGGTCAAAGTAAAACATGCTTAGTTTTTGAAATTGTGTTAACCATAAATCATTGTCAAAGTATATCCTTTCGATATGCATGTCATTCCGAGTCTATACACAAAAATCACCCCAGGTCAGGCCATTAATAGCCATTTGTCCCATCACCTGTAAATTGTATGTATGTGTTTTCTTCAGGGAGTATGTCCCATCACCATTTGACTTAAGGCACTGGGAGTCTTTGTAGCTGTCCCTAAGTGGACATTTAACTTCCAGCACACCGAACGAACTGATCTCATTTGGATCATACATAATCCGGTCTTGGGAACTTCCAAGAAAGGGGACTGCTGGATTAACTAAAATGCTGCATGTTTTTACATTCATATTTTTGTGTGTGCTGTATTCGAAGACAGCATTCCCTTCATTCTCAATACCATGTTTCATAGCATGAGTTTGAATGTTTTTTGGTGATGTTAACCGATCAGTTAATGTCTCAAAATCCTTTTTATGTATCACTATATCCTTGAATTTGGATGATGTCAGTCTTTTTTGCCTCAGTTTATGCCACTCAGGACAATCGCTTTGTTTTCTGGTCATTTCCTCAATTTCCTCTGTTTCAGGATGGGAAATATTCATTCCATCCATGAACAGTTGTTCACTTTCACTTAAAACTACATGGTACGGACATGTCAGGTCATGGGTAGACATAGGCAGAGTAGAAAATATTGTTCCATCATGAACACGAATAATAGTTCCATCCGACTTGGGCTCTGGTAGCTGATGAGCCAGACTACTTCCAATAAATACACTACCGAAGGCGGTTATCTTGGTACTTATAGTTCCTAAGTCATCAGGTAACCCTTGCATGAACTGGATGTTGTTGTGTAAGGGTAATACACATGCATATTAATAGGATTGTACAGTGTACTACACACACATTGTTCTGACTGCATATTCCTGGAAGCTTAAACTCCGGTCAGTGACCTTGGAACTATACCATGTGTTCGTGGTGGTACTTGCCAATGCTGTGGACATGATGTTTTAGACACAAGATCTGGAACTGCTTTAAATGTCAGCGTCTTGTAGTGGGCAAGCTGGTATACTAGAGCTGCAACATGTTCACATGAACCTTTCCCTGCTGTGCATCCACATGACGGGCTCTCAATGTCCTTTTTACTGAGGATTGATATCTGAAAATAAACAAAGAATTTATGGACTATTAGGAAAATACTTTGTGGTGTAGAGGCAAACATCTCAATCAGAAGTTGCAGGTTCAAATATCAAAATAGATGGGAATTCCCTGTGATTACCACTGATCCTAAAACAGTCATGGATAATTGTTCGAAACATAGGATTGATCATCCCATCAAATATAAGCCTAATTAAGCATAATGGCAGCTTTCTGTACATTCAATGTAGAATAAACATCAGCTTACTGTACAATTGATGTAAATTAAATACTTATAGTGTTTAACTTTTAACTTATTCCATAAAACAACAACATCAATTCATTTATACTAAGTCAATTAGTCATTAGTAATAATCAAATTAAATCATTCTAATCAAGAACTTATGTATTCCAATCTAGAGTCTATACTGTCAGTCACAGAAAATATAGTGTATATATTTGTTTATGAAAAATACTGTATTTACTTATTGTGTATTACAAATTATAAATGAAACTTACATGTAGAGACCATGGAGCTTCGTTGTTCTTCATAGATTTGTAGCATTTTCCTCTGACGACACACCCTCGAACATGCACTTTTACTGAAAGAAAGATGTAAACATGTTTTATCTTTGATCTTCGTACATTGCCGTGTAAATGTCCTGTGGTGTAATTTATAAACAATAACATCTTAATGTTCAGTTTTTCGACAGTCAATGACTGACATTATTTTTATTCGGAATGACTAATTTTCATGCAATAATTAGTTGAACAAAGGAGGAAAATTATGAAAAAATGAGCTTTCGGACTTACATGTTTCAAAGATTGCATGCAGTCGGAGTTAAAACATGACTCAAGCATTATATTGCATTTCGAAGTCGAGTCAGAGACATATAAACACATCTCTGGTCGAATTTAAAAATAGCAGTGTATACAAAACAAAAACTTGCTAAAACTTACATTTCACAGGAATACCGGAGAAATATACATACATACTTGTTACAATGTGAACACAATTTTACCACTGAGTTAAATTTAGACTACACGTCTAATTTTTAACCATCGCGAAACGAATGCATGCATTTGAACATTCAACTTTCAGCTTACCTTCAATGTTATGAACGTACACGATCCATGGAAGAATTTGTAACCTTTATCAAGATGTTTCACAGGAACTTTGGAATGTTTCTGAATTATTGAAACAACATCGCTCATAGAAAGATCGGGAACATTACTCAAATTATTCGTCCAACCTGGGTCACGTAAACCTTTTTTCGCCATGTTTCTCAACCTGACTAAAGTACACGATCTGACCAAATTTAAGCGTAGCATTAATTTAATAGGAGATGATTTTAATGAGATTCCCATGTTTCTAAGCGTTGAGGCGTGAAAAGGGTCAATGGAATAGAATAGAATAGAATAATTTTATTGGATTCATACACTGCTCGTAAATACATTCACTCGAACTTGATAGCACGAGTTAAAACGTATTTCTTCATGAAACCTTATTTTCACCACTCATTAACCACAACTTATTCTTCAAAATTCAGATATTTTGACTGGTGTATGGTACTTTTTTCTTAGGTGATGTTAGGTGGAGCCAATTTTTCAGTTTGTTCCTGAATTTAATCTGTATCTCTGTTTGAAATCAGGGAGCCAATTGTTGTATGGTTTTCAAAATCCACACTCCTAAAGACGGTACCGGAGTGGTACCGTCCAAAAACCAGTAGGCTAAAGCAGTTCTAAATGCTAAATAAGGAGCTGCTGCTACTGTGATATTTGATGTTATATTGCTTTTCTTAAATTTCTAAATAAGTTCTGGTTGCAAGTCTACGTCTAATTTCCTTGTACATGCACTTCCAATCATGCGTGACGAGTAAGCGATAGCCATGAATCAGAGTTAAATACCCTTAACAAGCATTACTTCTCATAATGTACCTTATAATTCGTGCTGCACGAACAGTTTTAGCGGGCATACAACAAATAAGTTACAGTTTATGCTGTTTTACAATTTCAAAATATCAAATTCCACAAGTAAAATGTTCATTACAATAGACAAGTCACTTATCTCGATCTGTTCAGAAAATCTTGATACTCCTCCATGGCTATGTATATTAAAATTGAAATTCATTGGCAGAATATTTTCCTGTGTCTGTGTTTACTTTTTACGGGAAGTTTCTCAATCAAAAAATAATAATAAATGTAAGTGTAAACCGAGATTAGACTTCATAGTTAAGTGGTTTTATCTCGATCTACAAATTTATAATTCTCATCACCATCATCTTGTATTAATTACATAAGTGTATATATGTACACGAGTACGATATCAATGTAAATTTTCGGATATGGATGTATGGTGTAAGCCGATATCAGACTGCATGCAGTTATAGTTATATGGTTTGATATCGATATACACTATTATATGTATTGTATCGTATAAACACGAGTAGCGTATCGATGATATTTATTGTTTTCAAGCTCAAATGTTATAGTCATTGTTTGTATTATCTGAACAATAAGTTAATATTCATTATTTATTTATTTTTGATTCTCGTAAAGTGATTACGTTTTGTTAATTGTACATACTAGTTTGTTATGCAATATTTGTTCCCGTCCGTCATAACAGAATATATCAATACGACGTCAGAACAAAGATGTTGACTTTACCATTCTCTACTGACAAAGGGATCTAAACACACGTAATTTTACTGTAAACAATGGGTAATGTATGTGTGTGATCGGCAATAAAAACAATTTTTAATTCAATATTTCGGCCAACAGCTTTTACAAGGTTATAGTTATATAACGCATTGTGTTGCGTCCAACTTCAAAGTATTGAACACGAAGACTAACATAATATTTATCGTAGCCAAAGACGACGTCAAATCAGTTCCGTAACACGTCATTTTTTGTGTAACGTTAAATAGAGATACGTTGTTTCCGTGTAAAAAGGTCTGATCAACATGAAAGACCCAGAATCCCAATACATGAGTTCTAGATTCACTTACAGAAAATTGTTATATAATGTGTACGTTGTGAAGTGTTAACTCAGATCAGACTGTGTATGTAAGGTCAATCTTCATCCCCATACAGCAAATACATAAAGGCCCGTGGCATATCTATCCAGTCTTAATAATAAGTAAACAAAGTAAAACAAATAAAAACAAGAGTACCGCCTTTTATGGTTTATTTATTTTATATAAAGAAATATTCAAATTCGGAAAGAATATTTACATATTATAATGACCGCACACAACTGCTATTTTTCAAGTATTTAAACATGATTAACTATGTGGAAATAAATACAAGCTCATATACATGATAAGGAATATCTTCACGTTGGATGGCTGTAACAATAAGTCAAGTTCATGAGCTGAGTCTTGTGTATGCAATGGACAGGCAAATTGGTAAATTAAGTCAACTTTAACTAAAGATACTGAATATATTACTATTTTCCTATTTTTAGTAAGTCTGATTTAAGATATTCATAATATGTTGAAGGACATGTTTTTATTGTTTGAGAACAAATTGAAATCAATGTAACAAACAAGAATTACCCGTAATTAAATGTCTCGCTGTCCCATGCTTTGACTATCAAAAGTGTAAAAGACAAAAAGTAAAATAACAAAACTTTAACATTGAGCTAAACACAATTGTAAAAATGACAAATGACCAAAAGATCAAAAGTACACAAAATTCATAAAAAGAAATCAAAATGGATGACCCAAAAAAACCGTTTAATATTTTTAAAAAATATTATTCATTATTCATTTAATGTGTGTCCAGAATTTGTAGTCCATCAAAAAAAATAAAATAGAGAAGGTATGATTCATTCAAAATCCACCAAAATTCAAGTTTTTTACCACATAAATAGGTAACACTCATTAGCTACAACATACAATGTGTCATGGAGAGTAGAAGATACAACTATGCCTGAGGTTTGAAAACTCTCGCACTTGTACTTTTGAGGAAATGTAAAAAAACAAGACTTTAACTTGGATCTAAACGCAAAGTTAAAATATACAAGCGCAAAATTCAAACAAACAAGAAATTTAGAAAAAAATAAAAAAACACAAGAAATTCAAGAAAATAAAATTGAGCTAAACGAAAATTTCAAAAATATAAGAAATTCAATTTTTTGTTTACCTAAATGCAAAGATCAAAAGTACTAGACATTACAAAATCAAAACGAAATACAAACGTTTTACCCTGATATCTGTTCGATATGTTGAAGTACTTTATTTATGAAATGTGTGTTCACAATTTGAAATTAATCCAACAAAATATGAGGAAGCTATGTCCAATTCTCAAAATCCACTAACGATCAAGTGTTTACCCCAGGTCACAATCAGCATCTTTAGCATACAATATGCAGAAAGGAATTAGATGTAAATATATTCCAAATATGAAAGCCCTAGTACCAGTACTTATTGAGAAAAAAAGAAAAGAAACTTTAACGCTGAGCTTAACGCAAAGTTAAACAGTACATGAAACGAAAAAGAAAAAATTCCAAATGTTTGACCTAAAAACCTGTTTGATATGTTGAAGTACTTTATCTATGAAATATGTGTGCACAAATTGAGGTAAATCTAACAAAAAATGAGGAAGCTATGACCAAATCTCAAAGACCACCAAAAACCACTAAAATCATGTTTTTTACCCCCCCCCCCCCCCCAAAAAAAAGAGGTCACACTCAGTATCTTTAGCATACAATATGAAGAAGGATAGTATATGAAACTATATTCCAAATTTGAAAGCCCTTGTCCTAGTACTTATTCAGAAAGGTAATTTTAACGTTGAGCTAAACGCAAATAGTTGACGCCGTCGCCGTCACCAGAAAAGCAACACCTCGGTCTCGCTTTCGCAACTTCGTCGCAGCGAGACAAAAATCGGAGATTATATCCAACCTAAAAATATTTGTCTGTCGTGCCTCTTATTTTATAAACTCATGTTGTAAAGAGTACTGTTCACATAATGCAGACCTATTTTTAGCAAGGGGCTCGTTAGAGCCAATTGATATAGTAGGCGAAATCCGAAGACTCTCATTATTTTGAGACTGGAATATAGACTAGTGTTTTACAATATCGGCATTGAATTACTTCACATCTGTCATTCTATATAAGCTCTCCGTTTCTGAACACCATCTCGGGTTCATGAAGATGTCTTGGTAGTTATAGGATCGTATATAATGTCAAAGAAAGTGGATGATCTGTAGAATATTTTTTAAAAATGAATAGACTATTGCCAGCTAATACCAATTTCGGTACTTTCGAACCGCCAAATAGTTCTAGTCTTAAAATCAAAATGCGGGAACTTGATGGCATATGGAGCCGGAAAACTGATTTGATTCGACATCATTTACCCAAAAGAAAGAACTGGACAGAAATTTTGTGTTAAAATATACATGATTAACAAATAAAAAGTATTTCTACGCTGTCAATATCACTTGATCACGCGCAACATGCAAAGACAAATTAAAGCAGTATGTATATTCTTTCTTCATGTGTCATTCAGAAACTGAACAAATTAAAGCAGTATGTGCATACTTTCCACAGGTGTAATTATGATTGCGATTTAAAAATTGAATTTGAATTGATGACTTTACATTTGAAAGGGGAGAGTGCTGTGTATATTGTCTTAACTAATTAACTCACGAATGAAAGTACATCCACTCGCCTCTGAGTGTAACATATTTCTATATAAGTAATGTATTCCTTGTTAATCTTTGTAGTATTAAATATTCTGCTAAGCTCTTTGATTGTTCCTTAAGTTAATTGTTGTACACATACACAACAAATTGGCGACGAGGTTGGGATTTTGTACCGCTATAAATGATAATGATTATGTTAATTGAGGTCATCGTGGACATAGAAACGTAATGGCTAATCACATTCGGAACACATTTAAGCTGTATTTGCATACGTTCATCAGGCGTATTATGATTTTGATTTCAAAATTGAATTTGAATTGATGACTTTACATTTGAAAGGGGAGAGTGTTTTGTATATTGTGTTAACACATGAATTCATGAATGAAAGTGTATCCATCCAAAGCGAAACCTCTTAGTGTAACATATTTCTATATAATCCATGCATGTTATATGTATTAAATATTCTACTAAGCTATTCCGCTGTTCCTTCATTGACTGTTGTACACATACACAACATCGCCCCTATGTTTATAATTTCAAGATTCATTCGCATAGGGGGCAATACGGCTAGGACGGTATAAATATCAATTGAAATTGTGTATCGTGAAAAACACTAAAGAGTAAAAAGAACCATCGACCGATCATTAAGGTGGCAGGGGACCCCTAAACTTGCAACTTTTCAGTTTGTCCGGACCAATAAATGTTATCTGAGAAATTCTCCAAAACAGCATCCATCACAATGTCAAAACTATATCTCAATATATGGCATATAACAGTTTTTCAAAATCATGTAACATTTGAGCAACTCGATAGAACTGAACACAATTTCAAACCCAGTGTATTCTATCCCACCTACCCAAAATGAGGGATAAAATGACACTATTTCAGCAGATTTTCTAATCATGTCCTTACTTCCTGGAAACATGCAAAAGAAGATTGAAGCACACTTACTTAATAATCAAGCAATGCATAACCAGGAAATGTATGCAAAATACCATGTCATCAGTATTCTTCTAGTAGAAAAACTTATTTGAAATACCTGAATTCTCGTAACACAACAGTCTCAAATGATACTGAGATTGACCTCCCCTTGGAAAGCTATTCAACATGATATGAGCTAGCATATACACATGTTCGTATTTTCTCCACATTTTGTATGCATCAATTGATAGAAGTCAATAAAGAAATCAATGCCATATAGTGTTATATAGTTAAGAAATCAGTTCATTTTCAAGCACACCTAATATATAAAATATCGACAGGGGCCAAATCCGAATGTGTCCCCTGCCACCTAAGTACCTTCAAATCAACAACTTCTTCATCCTGCTCATTGAATATTCACACTTTGAGAATTTGAAAGAATAAAAAAACAGTGCATGTATTTGTTCACCTATGTTATGGAACAATAACATGTTCACTAAACTGACCCCCTACAATTTGGATTATTTTGTATTAACCTACATTACTGTAACGTAATCCCCAGGCACGGACCATCACTATTGTTCCATTATAGCACAGTGTAAATATTCTTTTCTTTATAAAATTAATCATGTTCATAGAAATTGGAGCATTTTTAGGTTTTGGCGGCCATTTTGAATCGAAAGTGGACGCCGCCGGATAATATTGCGATACCGGTAATGAACTCGCCACACCTATATTTACTTGAAAACAAAATTTCATGGAAATCGGTGTATGTTTAGGTTTTGGCGGCCAATTTTAATCTAAAATAGCCGCCGCGGGATAACATTTATGTACTTGAAAACCAAATGTTATCGAAATCGGAGCATTTTTTTGTGTTTCAACGGCCATTTTGAATCCAAAATGGACGCCGCGGGATAACATTTCGATACCGAAAATGAACTCGCCACAACTATATTTACTTGAAAACAAATTACATAAACTATGCATAATGTACACCAACTTTGAAATAAAACAGAAAATAATGTCAGTGGTGTTACCGAGTAAGTAAGTGGTGTAACTGGTATGCAACAAATGTTTCTTTTTACAAATAAATATCGACAAGTTATTGCAAATTTCGACTTTCTAAGGAAAGTAAAATACTATCATCTATAGTTACAGATAGATTACGATATCAATTGTGATAAAGAGATATTTTTTATTCAATTTTGTCATTGGTGTTACAATTATTGTCCTTGGTGGTACACTTTTGGTGTTATATAATAAAATCATCAATAAATAATAGTTTTAAGAACCGTTGTGCTAAGTCAGTCATTAAAATGAGAAACGCATAATTTGTTGAGTTTAGTCATTAATAATTTAATTCGAGTAATATAAGAAATAATTATATATTTGGAAACGTATGATAGCCAGTGGAATCTTTTTCTCATTTGTATATTTGTAACCTTTTAATTCAATATGACGAAAGATCCAAGTCTTATTTATTTTGGTCATAGAACAATAACATACCATACAGGACAAATTCCATTGCTTTTGCAGATAATATTTCCTTTCATTGAAGGGATTTTTTTTTTTTACCAAGGACTATATATGTTAACCAACCTTTTTTAGACAGATATATATATATTTGTTAAAGATAACTTATGTTTGCATATTGTGTTAAAATGAATTTGAATGTTGAATGTTCTCGTTAACTGCAATTAAAAGGTTAAGCTAAATATTCATTCCTTAAATTTTCATCAGCTCCAAATGTCTGCATTTTTTTATATTGACCCATATGTCATATTGAATGGTATATGTACATGGCTGCTAGCTTCCGGACTGTTATCCTGTTTATATGATTGTATTCAGTAAAAACCGTCTATGTCACCTTTTTCTGCACACTTCTTCAATTCAACCAATGGACCAATTTCAAAATAATTTTGCTTCCATGGTTCTGCGTCGGTCTGTTTCAAATTTGTTCAAATAATTAAATCATATGTAGAACTTCGACAACGGGATATAAGAGTTCAACCCCGGTGTAATGTGAGATTTTGTATGTCTGTGACATTGTGTATGTATTGTACAAATGCGCATGCGCACCGGAAGTACGATACAGCGGGCATGAAAGCCGTGACATTTAATTGACATGAGAACATTGAGTACATTACAATGGTAATTTCGGTCTTATTAAGGAAGGACTTTACGTACATGGGCTTAATCCCTTAACTAGCTATAGTATCTACAAATCTATTGTTATTCCTAAGGCGCTGTTTGGCTGTGAATCTTTACAGCCGTTTCCCGATCGAGACATGTCGACTTTAGAGAGATCTCATAGACTATACTTAAAACAAATCCAAGGTCTAAGAAGTAGATCAAGGACAGATATTGTACTTGGTTTACTTTGTGCTCTGCCTCTAGCTGCCGAAATAGAGAAGAGAAAAATTGTCTTCTTCGGTCAGCTGTGTCGATTAGAAAGGGACTGCACAGCCAAACGTTTGTTTTTATTACGTCTTAGTTTGTTTAAGAATGGGTCTTCCGATTTCGGATTTATTTCAGATGTTGTTTCTCTGCTACATAAATATAATATTTACAAGAATATTTAGGATATGGCGATTTTCCTAGTAGATATTTTTGGAAACATTGTATTAATACAAAGGTTCGTAACTACTATATAGAAGAAAGGAATGTTAGAACGTCTTCGAGACAGTTTGTCTTATACAGAAAACTACAGTATCAGTTCTCTGCTTATCCAGTGTGGGACTACGCTAAACGTAATCCGAATATGCTACGTGCTTGTTTTTCTATCGCCCAAATAAGTGCATACACGGCATGCACTGCTTTCTCCCACTGCTCACGGTGTGGAAATAGTGATATTAAAACAAGTTTGACTGAGCATATTCTGATTAACTGTTTTTATGTAAGATCCCTCTCGGGTTCCTTTCAACAAATAACTTATGTCAAATTTGGTAGTAGTACTTTCAATATGCTAGAATCTTTGAAAGGTAAGAGGTATGTTGAAGCTCTATTCGGTTTGAATCCGAACTTGAACAGCGTACTGCTTAACAATTATGATATGTTTTACAAACATGTGGTACTATTTCTACATAACGTATGGAATAGTTACAAGTACTTTGTACCGGGTTAAATAAATATTGTCATTATTATTTTAGGTCATGTTTTTTTGTTAGTTTATTTGTGCATTTGTAATATTGCATATATTAATTGTTGATATATGTTGATTTGGGTATATTTATGCTCGTGTTTTGCACACCCTTCCCTATGAACGCTTTGCTCTTCGTGTCGGACAAGCGTTTATTTGGTGGGAAGCTACATGTATAATTAACAAATGCATTTAGTTAAGTTCAGCTACGGTGCATCTCATATACTGACATAAATTAATGTTTTTCTCTCTCTCTGTCTCTCTGTCTCTGTATGTATATCTGTCTGTATCTATGTCTCTCTGTCTGTTTGTCTCTCTGTCTCTCTGTCTGTATGTCTTTGTCTCTGTCTCTCTGTCTCTGTCTATGTCTCTATCTCTCTGTCTCTGTCTCTCTATCTATCTGTCTGTCTCTCGGTCTTTCTGTCTCTCTGTCTCGCTCACTCTCTCTCTCTCTCTGTCTCTGTCTTTCTGTCTTTACTCTCTGTCTGTCTCTCTGTCTGTCTCTTTGTCTGTCTCTCTGTCTGTCTCTCTGTCTCTCTCTCTTGTCTCTCTGTCTCTCTCTATGTATGTCTCTCTGTCTGTCTCCCTGTCTCTTTCTATGTATGTATCTCTGTCTCTCTCTCTGTCTCTCTCTGTCTCTCTCTCTGTCTCTCTCTTTGTTTCTCTATCTCTCTCTCTCTCTCTCTCTCTGTGTCTCTCTCTCTGTGTCTGTCTCTTTGTCTGTATCTCTCTCTCTCTCTGTGTCTGTCTCTCTGTCTGTCTCTCTTTATATCTGTCTCTCTCTGTGTGTCTCTCTCTGTCCCTCTGTCTGTCTCTCTGTCTGTCTCTCTGTCTGTCTCTCTGTCTGTCTCTCTGGCTGTCTCTCTCTCTGTGTCTCTTTGTCTCTGTATCTGTGTCTCTGTGTCTCTCTCTGTCTCTGTCTCTCTCTCTCTCTATCCCTGTATCTGTCTCTGTCTCTCTGTCTCTCTCTTTCTGTCTCCCTGTCTCTCTCTCTGTCACTCTGTCTCTCTTTCTCTTTTGAAATTATCTTCCATTTGGGAGGAAATAAATAATAAGAATAATAATAACTAACTTAAATCCATATAATTTGTGTTTCGAAACCATAGGTAACAATGTGTATGTTTGACAGGTAAAGCAGTAATTTCAATTACCTATTTTTGTCAACATATGCAAGTCAGTCACCAATTGTTTTTATGAATAAAAGATAAGCATTCATAAACAAGAAAAATTATCATAACTATGCTTATACAAAACTTCTCCTGTCTGAAACAAATCTGTCATGATTTCATATGTGTGCAGTGCATAGATCTTAGAACTGCATACACTATAAAGTACACATATACGAAAAGATATTATCAATATCAGGAAAGATAACATAAAAATGTCATTGGAATATGATTATGCTTTAAACCTAGCTATAATGAAAGCACGAGCTAGGGTTCCAACCAACGACATTGGTTTGATAGCCGTAGCCCCTGGTCGCTACCGATTGAAAGCTCGAAAAAGATTGTTCCGAAAATTGAAGGATTTAACCTTATCCTTCTTTGAGTGACTTTATACCGTGAAACCGCTTTCGTGTACTTTTTCGCACGAGTTTCAACTTAAATTGCATAAGGTGCAGATGTATATCAGTCCGCACGTTCATTCCATATGACCATTGTCTGCATTGTTCTTCGTTGTTGTTGATGAGCCGCATCACGACAAAACCAATATTGTGGACTCTAATGCATAATGTATCGACACGGATCAGCTTGCGCTGTTCGCGCAGGCTAATTCGGGCTGACACATTCCGTCTCAGGATTATAGAGGTATAGGTGTCCGGGTAAGCCTGCGCGGCATGCTTAGGTTGATCCGGGTCGATACTTTACGCAGGCCACAATTTTATAAATATTTAGAAAAATAACTTCTCCATCAATATGTAAGAACTTGTCGAAAACAAGGTCGAAGTTTTCAGTTTCAGAAATTTTCTATAGCAGAAGTTAATTTTGTTATTGTGTTTCATGCCATTATCAACATTATTTCAGTTATATCACAGCGATAGAACACTTATTTATTTACCATGAATAAACAAACCAGTACTAGGTTATCAAATGTGTCTTACCAAAATGTCCGCCATGAGCGGGGATCGAATTCAGGATGGCCGGTTTCAGGGGTGGTCTTATATCAGTATTTAATAAAAAATATTCCATACACATGTTAGTCATTGTCCAAAATCAGGGATGGTCTTATATCAGTATTTAATAAAAAATATTTCATAAACATGTTAGTTATTGTCCAAAAAAGATGTGGTCATGTATCGGTATTTAAAAAAGAAGATTCCATAAACATGTAATTCAGTGTCAAAAAGAAGAGCTGGTCATGTATAAGTATTTGATTAAGAATTTCACTAAACGTATAAGTCATTTTCCATAGCTGGTCATGAATCAGTATTTAATTAAGGAGATTCCATAAACGTGTAAGTCATTGTCAAAAATCAAAGATTTTCATGTATCTGTATTTAATAAGGAAGATTCCATAAACGTGTAAGTCATTATCCAAAATCAGAGGTGGTCATTTATCGGTAGTTGATAAGGAAGATTTCATAATGATGTAAGTCATTATCAAAAATAAGGGGCGGTCATGTATCAGTATTCATTAATCTAGATTCCATAAAAATATAAGTCATTATCCAAGATCAGGAGTCGTTATGTATCAGTATTCAATAAAGAATATTCCATAAACGTGTATGTCATTGTCCAAAATCATAGATGGTCATGTATCCGTATTTAATAAAGAATATTTCATAAACGTGTAAGATATTGTCCAAACTCAGAGTTGGTCATTTATCGGTATTTGATAAAGGAGATTTTATAATCATGTAAGTCATTGTCCAAAATAAGGGGCGGTCATGTATCGGTTTTCAATATTCTAGATTCCATAAACATGGAAGTCATTGTCCAAAAGAAGGAGTCGTCATGTATCAATATTCAATAAAGACTATACCATAAACGTGTAAGTCATTGTCCAAAATCGGGAGTGGTCATGTATTAGTATTCAATAAAGAATATTCCATAAACATGTAAGTCATTGTCCAAAATCAGGAGTCGTCATTTGATAATGAATATTCCATAAACATGCAAGTCATTGTGCAACATTAAAGGTGGTCATGTATCAGTATTTGTTTAAGATTATATAAACATGTAAGTCATTGTCCAAAATCCGAGTTGGTCATGTATGAGTATTTAATAATCTAGATTCCATAAACATGTAAGTTATTGTCTAAAATCAGGGGTGGTCCTGTATCAGTATTTAATAAAGAAAATTCCCATAAACATGTTATTCATTGTCCAAAATCTGGGTCGCTCATATATCAATATTTAATAATTTATATTCCATAAACATGCAAGTCATTGTTCGAAATCAGAGGTGGACATATACCAATATTCAATAAAGAATATTCCATAAACATGTAAGTTTTTGTCCTAAATCAGAAATAAAGAATAATAATAATAACAAGTACAGGTTGTGATTGCAAGCATTTCACTTCATATCCCCAAAACCGGCAAACATTCAATTTTCCCGCTTTTTTGGCGGCCATAATCAAAGTGGCGGGCGACGATAAAATTTCAGCTACTTGAAAACCAAATTTCATCAAAATCGGAGCATTTTTAGTTTTCGGGCGGCCATTTTGAATAAAAATTGCCTACGTGGGAAATTTGTTCGATACCGGAAATGAACTCGCTACAACTATATCTACTTGAAAACCAAATTTCATCGAAATCGGAGAATTTTTAAATTTTGGCGGCATTTTTGAATAAAAAATGGGCGCCACAGTGGATAAATTTTCGATACCGAAAATGAACTCGCCACAACTATATCTACTTGAAAACCAAATTTCATCAAAATCTGAGCATTTTTAAGTTTTGGCGGCCATTTTGGCAGCCATATTGAAAGTTGCACGCGAGAATAAAATTTCGATACCGGAAATGAACTCGCCACATCTATATGAACCTTAAAACCAAATTTCATCGAAATCGAAGCACTTTGCGTTTGTTTGAGGTTTCGCCCCGTCTGCTGCCATTTTGAAATTGCGACCATTTTAAAAATTCCGAAACACACATGCACATCTGCGAGTGGTGGCCTATCTGTGTGCAAAGTTTAACTAAGATCGGTTTAAGCATCTCCGAGTAAAGCTCCGGACAAAGGTAAATGGAAAGAAAAATAAGAAAAAAAATAATAACAAGTACTGGTTGTGATTGCATTGCAAGCAAGTCACATCATATCCCCAAAATTGGCAAACATTCAATTTTGCGGATTTATTGGCGGCCATATTGAAAGTGGCGTGCGACAATAAAATTTCAGCTACTTGAAAACTAAATTTCATCAAAATCAGAGCAATTTTAGTTTTCGGGTGGCCATTTTGAACAAAAATGGCCTTGGAGAAAATAAAATTCGATTCCGGGAATGAACTCGCCACAACTATATTTACTTGAAAACCAAATTTCATCAAAATCGTAGCATTTTTAAGTTTTTGCGGCCATTTTGAATAAAAAATGGCCACCGCGGGGGATAATTTTCGATACCAGAAATGAACTCGCCACAATTATATCTACTTCAAAACCAAATTTCATCAAAATCGGAGCATTTTAAAGTTTTGGTGGCCATTTTGAATAAAAAATGGCCACCACGGGATAAAATTTTGATACCGGAAATGAACTCGCCACATCAAAATCTATTTTTTAAATCCAATTGCGACGAAATCCGACAACGTTCAAGTTTCCCGCCTTTTTGGTGGCCATATTGAAAGTGGCGCGCGAGAATAAAATTTTCTCCGCTAGAAAAAAATTCGATACCGGGAATGAACTCGCCACACCCATATCAACTTGAAAACCAAATTTCATCGAAATCGGAGCATTTTTTTGTTTTGGCGGCCATTTTGAATAAAAAATGGACACCGCGGGATAAAATTTTCTATAGCGGAAAACTAAGTTTCATCGAAATCAAAGCATTTTTAGGTTTCGGCAGCCATACTAAAAAAAATGGCCCCCGGGGGATAAAATGAACTCGCCACACCTATATCTACTTGAAAGCCAAATTTCATCGAAATTGGATCATATATAGGTTTTGGCGGCCATTTTGAATCTAAAATTGCCACCGCGGCATAAAATTTATATTTGCTTGAAAACCAAATTTCATCGAAATCGGAGCATTTTTTTGTTTTGGCGGCAATTTTGAATAAAAAATGGCCGCCGCTGGATAAAATTTTCTATAGCGGAAAGCTAAATTTCATCGAAATCGAAGCATTTTTAGGTTTTGGCAGCCATTTTGAATAAAATATGGCCGCGGCGGGATAACATTTTTAATACCATAAATGAACTCGCCACAATTATATTTACTTGAAACCAAATTTCTTCAAAATCGGAGCATTTCTAGGTTTCGGCGGCCATTTTGAATAAAATATAGCCGCCAAGGGATAAAAAGTAAATACCGGTAATGAACTCGCCACACCCATATCAACTAGAAAACCAAATTTCATAGAAATCGGAGCATTTTTAGTTTTAGGCAGCCATTTTGAATTTAAAATGGCAGTCGTGGCATAAAATCTTTATTTGCTTGAAAACCAAATTTCATCGAAATCGGAGCATTTTTTTGTTTTGGCGGCCATTTTGAATAGAAAATGGCCGCCGCTGGATAAAATTTTCTATAGCGGAAAACTAAATTTCATCGAAATCGAAGCATTTTTAGGTTTTGGCAGCCATTTTGAATAAAATATGGCCGCGGCGGGATAACATTTTTAATACCATAAATGAACTCGCCACAATTATATTTACTTGAAAACCAAATTTCATCAAAATCGGAGCATTTCTAGGTTTCGACGGCCATTTTGAATAAAATATAGCCGCCACGGGATAAAAATTAGATACCGGTAATGAACTCGCCACACCCATATCAACTAGAAAACCAAATTTCATCGAAATCGGAGCATTTTTAGTTTTAGGCAGCCATTTTGAATTTAAAATGGCAGTCGCGGAATAAAATTTCGATACCGGGAATGAACTCACCACACTTATATGTACTTGAAAACCAAATTTCATCGAAATCAGAGCATTTTTAGGTTTCGGCGGCCATTTTGAATAAAAAATACCAACCGCGGGATAAAATTTCGATACCGGAAATGAACTCGCCACACCTATGTCTACTTGAAAACCAAAAGGGTTTATTGAGGTTTTCAACATTTTTTAAGTATAAAAAGGGGCATAACTCCGGGAAATAAGAACGGAGTTATCTCTGTTTTAAGCGCAAACAATATCATGTGGTGGTGATTATTTCTACCAAGTTTGGCATCAATATCTTATACATTGTAGGAGAAGTAGGCCAGACAATACGGACAGAAATTTCTTGATGTTTGATGGCGGTTGTCTAAAAATGGGCATAACTCTGTGAAAAAGGAACGGAGTTACCTCCTGTTTTGGCACACACAATATCATGTGGTGTCGATTCTTTCTACTATGATTGGCATCAATATGTTATACATTGTAGGAGAACTAGGCCGGACAAATGACGGACTGAAATTTTTTGATTTTTGACGGCTTCTCGTTCGAAAATGGCGGCCATCTTGAAAATTCTAAAACCCACCTGCGCAACTTCAGGCCGAAACCTATGTTTGTGCCAATTTTCATAAAGATCCCGCCATACATCTCCTAGAAAAACTCCGGACAAATTGGAGGTAAAGAAGAAGAAAAATAATAATAATAACAAGTACTGATTGTGATTGCAAGCAAGTCACATATATCCCCAAAACCGTCAAATTGTCCCCACGGGATAAAATTTCGATACCGGGAATGAATTCGCCACACCTATATTAACTTCAAAACCAAATTTCATCAAAATCGGTGGATTTTTAGTTGAAGGCGGCCATTTTGAATCTAAAATGGCTGCCGCGAGATAACATTTTGAAACCCGAATGAACTCAACACACCAATATCTACCTGAAAACCAAATTACATCGAAATTGGAGAATTTTTAGTCTTAGGCGGCCATTTTGAATAAAAAATGGCAGCCTCGTGATAAAATTTCGATACCGGTAATGATCTCACCACACCTATATGTACTTGAAAACCAAATTTCATAGAAATCGGTGCATTTTAGTTTTAGGCGGCCATTTTGAATAACCAATTGGTGCTGCGTGATAAAATGTGAATACCGCGAGTGAACTCGCCACAGATATATGTACTTGAAAACCAAATTGTATCAAAATCGGACCATTTTAAGGTTTTAGGTTTTGGCGGCCATTTTGAATAAAAAATGGCCATAGCGGAATAAAATTTACATTTACTTGAAAGAAATTTGAGAATTTTTAAGTTTTAGCGGCCATTTTTAATAAAAAATGGCCCCCGGGGGATAAAATTTGGATGCCGGAAATGAACTCGCCAGACCTATATCTACTTGAAAACCAAATATCATCAAAGTCTGAACATTTTTAGTATAAGGCGGCCATTTTGAATATAAAATCGACACCGCGGGATAACAATTCTATATCGGAAATGAACTTGCCACACCTATATCTACTTGAAAACCAAATTTCATCAAAATCGAAGGATTTTTAGTTGAAGGCGGCCATTTTGAATTTAAAATGGCTGCCGCGGGATAAAATTTTGAAACCCGAATGAACTCGACACACCCATATCTACCTGAAAACCAAATTACATCGAAATTGGAGAATTTCTAGTCTTAGGCGGCTATTTTGAATAAAAAATGGCAGCCTCGGAATAAAATTTCGATACCGGAAATGATCTCACCACACCTATTTGTACTTGAAAACCCAATTTCATAGAAATCGGTGCATTTTTAGTTTTAGGCGGCCATTTTGAATTTAAAATGGCCACCGCGGGATAAAATTTGGATAGCGGGAATGAACTCGCCACACCTATCTGTACTTGAAAACCAAATTTCATAGAAATCGGTGCATTTTTAGTTTTAGGCAGCCATTTTGAATAACAAATGGCCATAGCGGAATTAAATTTACATTTACTTGAAAACATAAATTTCATAGAAATTTGAGCATTTTTAAGTTTTAGCGGCCATTTTTAATAAAAAATGGCTCCCGGGGGATTACATTTGGATGCCGGAAATGAACTCGCCAGACCTATATCTACTTGGAAACCAAATATCATCAAAATCTGAACATTTTTAGTATAAGGCGGCCATTTTGAATATATAATCGACACCGTGGGATAAAAATTCAATATCGGAAATGAACTCGCCTCACCTATATGTACTTGAAAACCAAATTTCATCAAAATCGGAGGATTTTTAGTTGAAGGTGGCCATTTTGAATCAAAAATGGCTGCCGCGAGATAACATTTTGAAACCCGAATGAACTCGACACACACATATCTACCTGAAAACCAAATTACATCGAAATTGGAGAATTTTTAGTTTTAGGCGGCCATTTTGAATAAAAAATGGCAGCCTCGGGATAAAATTTTGATACCGGTAATGATCTCACCTCACCTATATGTACTTGAAAACCAAATTTCATAGAAATCGGTGCATTTTTAGTTTTAGGTAGGCATTTTGAATAACAAATGGGCGCCGCGTGATAAAATGTGAATACCGCGAGTGAACTCGTCACAGATATATGTACTTGAAAACCAAATTTCATCAAAATTGGAGCATTTTAAGGTTTTAGGTTTTGGCGGCCATTTTGAATAAAAAATGGCCATAGCGGAATAAAATTTACATTTACTTGAAAACATAAATTTCATTGAAATTTGAGCATTTTTAAGTTTAAGCGGCCATTTTTAAAAATAAATGGCCCCCGGGGGATAAAATTTGGATGCCGGAAATGAACTCGCCAGACCTATATCTACTTCAAAACCAAATATCATCAAAATCTCAACATTTTTAGTATAAGGCGGCCATTTTGAATATAAAATCGACACCGCTGGATAAAAATTCTATATCGGAAATGAACTCGCCACACCTATATCTACTTGAAAACCAAATTTCATCAAAATCGGAGGATTTTTAGTTGAAGGCGGCCATTTTGAATAAAAAATGGCAGCCTCGGGATAAAATTTCGATACCGGAAATGATCTCACCACACCTATATGTACTTAAAAACCAAATTTCATAGAAATCGGTGCATTTTTAGTTTTAGGCGGCCATTTTGAATTTAAAATGGCCACCGCGGGATAAAATTTGGATAGCGGGAATGAACTCGCCACACCTATATGTACTTGAAAACCAAATTTCATCAAAATTGGAGCATTTTAAGGTTTTAGGTTTTGGCGGCCATTTTGAATAAAAAATGGCCATAGCGGAATAAAATTTACATTTACTTGAAAACATAAATTTCATTGAAATTTGAGCATTTTTAAGTTTAAGCGGCCATTTTTAAAAAAAAAATGGCCCCCGGGGGATAAAATTTGGATGCCGGAAATGAACTCGCCAGACCTATATCTACTTCAAAACCAAATATCATCAAAATCACAACATTTTTAGTATAAGGCGGACATTTTGAATATAAAATCGACACCGCTGGATAAAAATTCGATATCGGAAATGAACTCACCACACCTATATCTACTTGAAAACCAAATTTCATCAAAATCGGAGGATTTTTACTTGAAGGCGGCCATTTTGAATTAAAAATGGCAGCGTCGAGATAAAATTTCGATACCGGAAATGATCTCACCACACCTATATGTACTTGAAAACCAAATTTCATAGAAATCGGTGCATTTTTAGATTTAGGCGGCCATTTTGAATTTAAAATGGCCACCGCGGGATAAAATTTGGATAGCGGGAATGAACTCGCCACACCTATATGTACTTGAAAACCAAATTTCATCAAAATCGGAGCATTTTAAGGTTTTAGGTTTTGGCGGCCATTTTGAATAAAAAATGGCCATAGCGGAATAAAATTTACATTTACTTGAAAACATAAATTTCATTGAAATTTTAGCATTTTTAAGTTTAAGCGGCCATTTTTAAAAAAAAATGGCCCCCGGGGGATAAAATTTGGATGCCGGAAATGAACTCGCCAGACCTATATCTACTTGAAAACCAAATATCATCAAAATCTGAACATTTTTAGTATAAGGCGGCCATTTTGAATATAAAATCGACACCGCTGGATAAAAATTCTATATCGGAAATGAACTCGCCACACCTATATCTACTTGAAAACCAAATTTCATCAAAATCGGAGGATTTTTAGTTGAAGGCGGCCATTTTGAATAAAAAATGGCAGCCTCGGGATAAAATTTCGATACCGGAAATGATCTCACCACACCTATATGTACTTAAAAACCAAATTTCATAGAAATCGGTGCATTTTTAGTTTTAGGCGGCCATTTTGAATTTAAAATGGCCACCGCGGGATAAAATTTGGATAGCGGGAATGAACTCGCCACACCTATATGTACTTGAAAACCAAATTTCATCAAAATCGGAGCATTTTAAGGTTTTAGGTTTTGGCGGCCATTTTGAATAAAAAATGGCCATAGCGGAATAAAATTTACATTTACTTGAAAACATAAATTTCATTGAAATTTGAGCATTTTTAAGTTTAAACGGCCATTTTTAAACAAAAATGGCCCCCGGGGGATAAAATTTGGATGCCGGAAATGAACTCGCCAGACCTATATCTACTTGAAAACCAAATATCATGAAAATCTGAACATTTTTAGTATAAGGCGGCCATTTTGAATATAAAATCGACACCGCTGGATAAAAAATCTATATCGGAAATGAACTCGCCACACCTATATCTACTTGAAAACCAAATTTCATCAAAATCGGAGGATTTTTAGTTGAACGCGGCCATTTTGAATAAAAAATGGCAGCCTCGGGATAAAATTTCGATACCGGAAATGATCTCACCACACCTATATGTACTTGAAAACCATTTCATAGAAATCGGTGCATTTTTAGTTTTAGGCGGCCATTTTGAATTTAAAATGGCCACCGCGGGATAAAATTTGGATAGCGGGAATGAACTCGCCACACCTATATGTACTTGAAAACCAAATTTCATCGAAATCGAAGCATTTTTAGGTTTGGGCTGCCATTTTGAATAAAAAATGGCCGCCGCGGGATAAAATTTGGATAGTGGGAATGAACTCGCCACACCTATATGTACTTGAAAACCAAATTTCATAGAAATCGGAGCATTTTAAGGTTTGTTGAGGTTTCGAAGATTTTTTAAGTATAAAAAGGGGCATAACTCCGGGAAATACGAACGGAGTTACCTGTTTTTGGGACGCACACAATATCATGTGCTGCTGATTATTTCTACCAAGTTTGGCATCAATATCTTATACGGTGTAGGAGAAGTAGGCCGGACAATACGGACGGAAATTTCTTGATGTTTGATGGCGGTTGTGTAAAAATGGGCATAACTCTGGTAAAAACCAATGGAGTTACCTCCTGTTTTGGCACACACAATATCATGTGGTGTCGATTCTTTCTACTAAGTTTGGCATCAATATGTTATACATTGTAGGAGAACTAGGCGGGACAAATGACGGACTGAAATTTTTTGATTTTTGACGGCGTTCGAAAATGGCGGCCATCTTGAAAATTCTAAAACCCACCTGCGCAACTTCAGGCCGAAACCTATGTTTGTGTCAATTTTCATAAACATCCCGCCATACATCTCCTAGAAAAACTCCGGACAAATTGGAGGTAAAGAAGAAGAAAAATAATAATAATAATAAGAAACCGTGCAAAAACAATATATCCCCCAACTTTGTTGTTGGGGATATAATAAGAAACGGTGCAAAAACAATATATCCCCCAACTTTGTTGTTGGGGATATAATAAGAAACGGTGCAAAAACAATATATCCCCCAACTTTGTTGTTGGGGATATAATAATAAGAAACGGTGCAAAAACAATATATCCCCCAACTTTGTTGTTGGGGATATAATAATAATAATAAGAAACGGTGCAAAAACAATATATCCCCCAACTTTGTTGTTGGGGATATAATAAGAAACGGTGCAAAAACAATATATCCCCCAACTTTGTTGTTGGGGATATAATAATAAGAAACGGTGCAAAAACAATATATCCCCCAACTTTATTGTTGGGGATATAATAATAAGAAGAAGAAGAAGAATAAAAAACAATAGAAAAACAATACGATTCCCAACTCTGTTGGGGAATCGTAATAATAAAAAACAATAGAAAAACAATACGATTCCCAACTCTGTTGGGGAATCGTAATAACTAGAGATTGTAACTGTAGCAACAGTTACGAACGATTCCCTTGCCATTTTATTGAACAAGGGCAGATAACACAATGGCCCAGAGTATTCGGTCATGCGCTAATACACTTGAGAAAGTAGAACTACTTAATTAGGAACACATGTACTGAGTTTCAAGTCACTATCACTTGTCCTTTTTGAGTTATACAAGTCCGAAAAATCGACCAATCAGAAGCTAGTATTCGGTCATGCGCAAATACACATGAGAAAGCAGTATCACTTGATTGGGAACACTTGTACTAAGTTTCAAGTCTCTATCACTTGTCGTTTTTGAGTTATACATGTCCGAAAAATCGACCAATCAGAAACGAGTATTCGGTCATGCGCTAATTCCGTTGAGAAAGTAGTACTACTTGATTAGAAACACATGTACTAAGTTTCAAGTCTCTATCACTAGTCGTTTTTGAGTTATACAAGTCCGAAAAATCGACCAATCAGAAGCGAGTATTCGGTCATGCGCAAATACACATTAGAAAGTAGTATCACTTGATTGGGAACATTTGTACTAAATTTCAAGTCTCTATCACTTTTCGTTATCGAGTTATACAAGTTCTAATCACCCAATTATTAAAATATTGAAAAAGGGGAGATAACTTTGCAAAAGCGTGGCCCAGAGTTATAATTCTTGCATGTTGTACAACTGCACAGTGCCATCTATCTATGTTCCAAGTTTCAATATTATCTGACCATTCGTTCACAAGATATCGCTCGGACAAAAATTGATTAAAATATTGAAAAAGGGAAGATAACTTTGCAAAAAAGTGGCTCAGAGTTATAATTCTTGAAAACTGCACAACTTCACATTGCCATCTATCTATGTTGCAAGTTTCAATCAATTCCATCAAGTAGTTTATGAGTATTGCTCTGGACAAAAATTTGGATAGGAGAAAGAAAATAATAAAGAATAATAATAAAAAACAATAGAAAATAATACGATTCCCAACTCTGTTGGGGTTGGGGAATCGTAATAAGAAGAAAAAACAATAGAAAAACAATACGATTCCCAACTCTGTTGGGGAATCGTAATACTAATAATAAAAAACAGTAGAAAAACAATACGATTCCCAACTCTGTTGGGGAATCGTAATAATAATAAAAAACAATAGAAAAACAATACGATTCCCAACTTTGTTGGGGAATCGTAATAATAAAAAGAAAAAACAAAACAATAGAAAAACAATACGATTCCCAACTCTGTTGGGGAATCGTAATAATAAGAAACGGTGCAAAAACAATATATCCCCCAACTTTGTTGTTGGGGATATAATAAGAAACGGAGTAAAAACAATATATCCCCAAACTATGTTTTGTGGATATAATAAGAAACGGAGTAAAAACAATATATCGCCAAACTCTGTTTTGGGGATATAATAGTAATAAGAAACGGAATAAAAACAATATATCCCCAAACTCTGTGTTGGTGATATAATAACAATAAGAAACGGTGCAAAAACAACATATCCCCCAACTTTGTTGTTGGGGATATAATAATAATAATAAAAAACAATAGAAAAACAATACGATTCCCAACTCTGTTGGGGAATCGTAATAAAAAACAATAGAAAAACAATACGATTCCCAACTGTGTTGGGGAATCGTAACTAGAGATTTGTAACTGTAGCAACAGTTACGAATGATTTCCTTGCCATTTTATTGAACAAGGACAGATAACTTTGGAACAAAGTGTCGCAGCGTTATAAGTTTTGTCTTGCACACCTTCACCTTGCCATCTATCTATGTTCCAAGATTCAATATTATCTGACCATTCGTTCACAAGATATCGCTCGGACAAAAATTGATTTAAATATTGAAAAAGGAGAGAAAATATTCCATAAACATGTAAGTCATTGTCCAAAATCAGGAGTCGTCATTTGATAATGAATATTCCATAAACATGCAAGTCATTGTGCAACATTAGAGGTGGTCATGTATCAGTATTTGTTTAAGATTATATAAACATGTAAGTTATTGTCCAAAATCCGAGTTGGTCATGTATGAGTATTTAATAATCTAGATTCCATAAACATGTAAGTTATTGTCTAAAATCAGGGGTGGTCATGTATCAGTATTGAATACGAAAAAAAACCATAAATGGGTTTTTTCGCTTATAGTTAACAGGTGTGAGATTTTTTTTTTTTTGTTCAATAACCTATGAAGCTTTCTGAAATGAAACTGGAAAAATCCATGGGGGCCGCCATATTGGATATGTATAAAAAGCAGACGTAAAACACAGATTGAAAATTATTGTCGGCTTTTTATTTTATTTTTTTTAAATCGGTATTTTGGGTATGTAAAAAATAGCAGAAAAACACGGATTGAAAATTATTGTCGTCTTTTTAATCATTTTTTTTACATCGATATTTAAGATCATTTAAGTGCTGTGTTATGTGGAAATTAACATTTGTACGAAAAGTTAAAAATAAATGGAAATCTGTAAGAAATATGTTTTCCCGTTCGTCAAAAAAACGACATCATTAGCCTTCTACGCCCGAAACTAAATTTTTACTGTATCGTAGCCAAAGAAGGGCGTGACGTCATTTCCGTTACACTTCATCTTGGAGCGACGTCGTTTCACGCAAAAAAGTGGTATCAACATTAAAGACCCCAAATTCCTATACAAGAGCTATTGACTCACTCATTCAAAGTATAATTATTTATCAAACATTGTGCCAAAAGGATAACTTTCTCATAAGAAGCAATTGTTCTTGTGGCGACTATTTCTTCCTAAATCGTCTGTCATCAGAAAAGGTCTGATCTATTTGCTTCTTTGCCATAATGCAGGTAATCGATTAAGGATCATCTTGGCCCTCATGTTTTAACCTCGTTCATTATAAATGTATTCCTTGATTTTCTGAAAGTCTTTACTTTATTATTTTCTGTTCAAATAATAGACAACAGCAATACGAATTCAAAATATGTTTTAATAATGCAAGAAACATTACATTAAAATTATTATTGTCTAGTCAATTACTTATAAATCCCTTTTTATGTCCAAAGTATGCTCTTTAATTTTTGCTTAAAATTATCTTGCGTTTTTTTCGTAAATAGGTAGCACCTATAGATATATTACGAGAAAAACAAACATAAATGGGTTTTTTCGCTTATAGGTAACAGGTGTGAATTTTTTTTTTTTTTTTTTTTTTTTCAATAACCCACGAAGCTTTCTGAATTGAAACTGGAAAAACCAATTGGGGCCGCCATTTTGGATATGTATAAAAAGCAGACGTAAAACACAGATTGAAAATTATTGTCGGCTTTTTAATATATTTTTTTTAAAATCGGTATTTTGGGTATGTATAAAATGAGCAGAAAAACACGGATTGAAAATTATTGTCGTCTTTTTAATCACTTTTTTTTAAATCGATATTTAAGATCATTTAAGTGCTGTGTTATGTTGGAATTAACATTTGTACGAAAAAGTTAAAATAAATGGAAATATGTAAGAAATATGTTTTCCCGTTCGTCAACTGTATCGTAGCCAAAGAAAGACGTGACGTCATTTCCGTTACACTTCATCTTGGCGTAACGTCGATGGAGCGACGTCGTTTCCCGCAAAAAAGTGGTATCAACATGAAAGACCCCAAATTCCTATACATGAGCTATTGACTCACTTATTCAAAGTATATCTATTTATCAAACATTGTGGCAAAAGGATAATTTTCTCATAAGAAGCAATTGTTCTTGTGGCGACAATCTTATCCTAAATCGTCTGTTGCATAGGCCTCAGAAACCGTCTCTAATAGGGAAAGGGTTTAGCAGAAACGTGACCCCTTACATAATTTGTTCAATTCATATTGACTGGTTGAAAAAGGCATTCGCCAGGTGGCATCAGAAAAGGGCTGATCTATTTGCTTCTTTGCCATAATGCAGGTGATCGATTAAGGATCATCTTGGCACTCATGTTTTAACCTCGTTCATTATAAATGTATTCCTTGATTTTCTGAAAGTCTTTACTTTATTATTTTCTGTTCAAATAATAGACAACAGCAATACGAATTCCTAATATGTTTTGATAATGCAAGAAACATGACATTAACATTATTATTGTCTAGTCAATTACTTAAAAATCCTTTTTTATGGCCAAAGTATGCTCTTTAATTTTTGTTTATAATTATCATGCGGTTTTTTCGTAAATAGGTAGCACCTATAGATATATTAAAGAAGATTCCCATAAACATGTAATTCATTGTCCAAAATTTGGGTCGCTCATATATCAATATTTAATAATTTAGATTCCATAAACATGCAAGTCATTGTTCGAAATCAGAGGTGGACATATACCAATATTCAATAAAGAATATTCCATAAACATGTAAGTCTTTGTCCTAAATCAGAGGTGGTCATGTATCTCTATTTGATAAAGAAGATTCCATAAACATGTAAGTCATTGTCGAACATCAGAGGTGGTCATGCATCGGTGGTGGGTAAAGTATTTTCCATAAACCGTGTAAGTCATTGTCCAAAATCAGCAGAGGTCATGTATCTATATTTAATAACAAGAGTTGTCGGAGGACTATATAGCTCGCCTATCAGGGCCATCGTCTATAAGCGCCTACTTTAGAACAGTCATAGCATTAGGTAAAGTCACACAGTATCACCTATTGCAAGATAAAACACCTTTTCAATACTTGCATGCAAATGTTAACCAAGTCCATACAGGCCCTTTTGAGCCTTTAAAATCTTTAAATTTATTTATATACGATAAGCAACAGTATACAAAGTGTCTGAGAAAAGGCCTTGCTCACAAAGGTTTGACCAAAATTATAAGTCCAAAAACGGGCACAATTCAGTCAAAATTCATTCCAGAGTTATGGGACTTGACATACAGGGTCACATAATGACCCTAAATAAGTGTGTGAAGTTTCAAAGCAACAGCATACACAGTGTCTGAGAAAAGAACTTGCACGCAAAGGTTTGACCACAATTCTAAGTCCAAAAAGGGGCACAATTCGGTAAAAATCCATTCCAGAGTTACGGGACATGACATACGGGGTCATATAATGACCCTAAATAAGTTTGTGAAGTTTTAAAGCAACAGCTTAAACAGTATCTGAGAAAAGGCCTTTCACGCAAAGGTTTGACCAAAATTATAAGTCCAAAGAAGGGCCCAATTCAGTCAAAATCCATTCCTGAGTTATGGGACTTGACATACAAGGTCACCTAATGACCGTGAATAAGTGTGTGCAGTTTCAAAGCAACAGCATACACAGTGTCTGATAAAAGAACTTGAACATAAAGGTTTGACCAAGCTAGCAACACTAGAACAAGATTCCCATAAACATGTAAGTCATTTTTAAATATTAAGGGTGGTCATGTATCGGCATTTAATAAAAAAGATAATATAAACATGTAGGTCAATGTCCAAAATCAGAGGTGGTGATGCTTTAGTATCTAGTAAAGTCGATTCCATAAACATGTAAGTCATTGTCCAAAATAAGCGTTGATCATGTATCAGTATTTAATAATCTAGATTCTATAAACATGTAAGTCATTGTCCAAAATCAGAGGTGGTCATGTATCGGTATTTAATAATCTAGATTATATAAAGAGGATATTACATGAGTGGTCATTCAATACGAAATTTATTAAACGAGTTTTCTGAAATTGATAAGAACGAGCCTTGGCGAGTTTTTATCACTTTTAGAAAACGAGTTTAATACATTTCGTATTGAATGACCACGAATGTAATGTTCTTTTTATATCATAAATACTAATTTAATAATTTACAGCGCTATATCCATATAAACGTCGCTATAAAGCGCGCGTATTTACAACGCTAAACGTTACGTTATGATGTCACGTTACGTAGCATTGTTATTACACTAGTTGAATACGCAATTTATTCAATGGCTTTATTACACTCCCGGCGACGTCATTTATGATATAAAAACATGTAAGTCATTGTCCAAAATCAGAGGTGGTTATATATCGGTATTAACTAAAGAAGATTCCATAAACATGTAAGTCATTTACAGACGTTTTTTGACGACGTCCTTTGAAAACATGATGAGCAATTTCTCATTTTGCCACAATGTTTTCAAATTTGTATCAATAATTGTTCTTTCATTTATAGAGAGTTTCGATATTCTTGCCTAGATGTTTTTAAACACATCGGCTGCAGAAATGTTGTATGTTGGAAAGGATTAGTACATGAGCATGAGCCGTGTCTTGCGATCTGGAATTGCATTGCCTGTGCAAAAAAATGCAGATTCGGGCTAGCCTGTATATCCGCATAGTCTCAGCGGAGACTTCACTGTCAGTCTAAAGTCCTCGATGGAGTTTTTGGCAAATTGCGAGCCTATATATCGGCATAGTATCAGCAGAGACTTCACTGTCCGTCTAAAGGCGGAAAATCGATCCGCGATAGCTCTTAGTCGGTAACGACGAGGTATTTTAATTCAGGGATCGTGAGTTCGAAACCTCGCTCGGCTATTCATTTGTTTTCGATAACTGATCAATGTCATAGCGAAAAAGCTACATTCGTCTACCACCGATGGATACTAGTCTATATGAGAAGGGAGCCAGTCACCTGTGAATCTTGAATGTTGTGTGGAGCACTGGTGCGAGAATGCCAGGAAACACTCATCAGGTTAACTGACCGCCAGGATATAACTGAAAAACCGTTGTCACCAGATGCTGCACATGTGCAATATAAAACCAATCGACGTCAGGTTTGAACCGCGGCAGAGGACTATTGAAAACATTGCGGACAAAAATAACAATTGCTTGCAAGCAATCAGATTTCGAATGGAGAAAGTTCTCATCTAGAACAATATCTTCCTTTTCCACACTGCCTCAAACACTTGAATGTCTGTATCAGGGAAAAGGTTAAAAAGCTTGATTTGATAGTAAGGTAACTTTAGAAGTAGTTCGTCATTCAGTGTTGTATTATATCTTTAGATATACATGTATGCGCAACTCGATCGTTCAAGTGCTGGTTTTTAGTCACTGCACCGTTTGTTCATAGAGTTACTAAATTGGATTTGATGATGTTTCTTGGAAAGAAGATGTGTCCGTTAGAGAACAGGATGTAGGATCAATTAAATTTGTAATCAATCTATGTCCCTAATATCGCATTTTTAGCCTCGTTGGCTATGAAACCATCTATTGCAAATTGTAACATCGGAACTATTGGAACTATAATTTAGTTACAGAAATGTAAATAGTATTGGAAAAGAAAGTGCTTGTTTTGAGCATTCGTTCTTTCTCACCAAAGTGATTTTTAAAGCCGCCAACTGTCAAGGCATCAAACATCATGCCAAGAAAATGGACGAATAATTTACCGTTGCAAATTCTCCGGCGCTGTTTTTTTCGTATGCTTTTATATTTGGTTTGCTTTTCTCGCTGTTGCAGTGGTAGAGCGTCTGCCTCGGGTTCGGTAGGTCGTGGATTCGATCATAGGTCGGGTCATACCAAATACTTTAAAAATAGTAGTAATGGTTGCCCTTCTTGGCGCTCGGGTTGAGGGGTTAGCATTAAGACTGACTCGCTGGTGTCAGGATAAACGGAGCAGTAGTAAACTGGTAAGCTAACCAGGAAACGCCGTGATATAAATGTCAAATTGTTAAAAACTGCATAAAATTCCAAACAATCAACTTAATACATATGTAAGGTTAACTACGTTACGAAGCTGAAACCACACAAGTGATAGATAACGCCGCTCCTCCATTCCAATGAAAGTCTGCTTCCATCAAGACAGCATCGGTTAGCGACCCGGACTGTCAGTCCAAGGGTTGGCCAACTTTCTTTCCGACGTCTGACAAAAGTAAATGCGACAAGCGACATCCGTCTTCCACCAGTGGGCTAGACTAGTATATATGGAAAAGCAGCCAGTTGCTTGGAAAGACTGTTGTATTGAGTACAAGAGTAATAAATCCAGGAAACACGTGGGTAGGTAGTTGAACTTGTAGTCGTGGTATGACTGAATATTTGTTGAAAACGGCGTTAACCCCAAACAAATTATCAAAATAAGGGAATTAAGCATAAATCGATGGATCGATACTTTTGTACTGTACTTGTGTGACAGGGTACATTTGGCTACGTCCCGAATCGTACATGTCTTATTTTGTTCCCACGTTCATGTGTATGTCATGTATACTATGTGTTTGTCTTTGATTGTCTTGTGCCTATGTGAGTACTTGTCAGTGTGAAAGCATGTGAGATAGTCCTCCTTTTCACGCATTAAACCACATTCTCTTGTTTCAATCCACTTATTGATTGATTGATTGATTGATTGATTGATTGATTGATTGGGACTTAACGCCGTTTTTAACAATTTCTCAGTTATATCACGGCGGCCAGTTCACCTACTCATGCTTTTCCTGGTTTTCTCACACCAGTACCCCACACAACAATCTTCCCAAGCAATCCACTTATTGCATTTTTTCGGTCTGCTCTGCGACCAGTAAACACGTATACTTAACTCTTTTATAGAGAATACTTTATGTATAATAAGATACAAGATGCTCTGGTTCTTATTCTCATAGATGTAATTAAATATTAAATCGATTTGGTACTTTACACCAAAACCCCGGTTACGCTTACTTGTATTGAGCCGTTGAAGCTCAGTCAATTACGACAAGGGGTATCAATCTAGGGTTGAATTTGAATCCTTGTTCCGAGATTGATGATTCTTCCAAGTGATTGTCAAAATTCAACGTAACAAGCGTCTTCAACAAACTGACTAAAAATAATTTATTTCGGGGCTGGGGGTTAATTATTGCCTTTCACTCGTATCTCCGGGCACTTATTTCGAATATATTTAAATAGAGTATTCTAAATATCATTAATTTAAAATAACCCAGTTTCTGATTGTGTAACTTTGTGTTTGCTACTTTGTGTTACTTTGTGTTACATTGCGAATATAATTAGAATTTTAATGAAATTTAGATTGATTAGTGAATACAAGTACAGACTTTAAATGTTTTAGTTAAAGCAACATAATTGAGCCGTCCCGCGAAAAAAACAAAACCATTATGGACTCTGCGTAAAGTATCGATACATTACGCAGAGGCCATAGTGTTGGTTTTCTCGCGGGCGGCTCATAAGCTTTTTGTTTTTAACCCTTTCACACATACACCAAGTCTGCAGCAGACGATATTGACAACAGCCAGGCAAACATCGGACGAGTCTCTCTATATATACAAGTATGATTATTGAATAGGGTTTAAAACATTGTGGTGAATTTCTCCAGACAACTTATCCAAAAGATTTGTGGAGGACATAAATGTCAGGTTTTTATAGGGTTCCTTGCTTATTTTTAAAAATGTAATTAAATTTATCTTAGTTTAACCTATATTTTACCATTGTGAGCAATACGTTGTTGGTAGTCGTTATTGTGTTTCAAATAGTGCGGCCGCACTTCTAGCTTTTCAAAATGCCACTTGACAATCATCGGAATGTTAAAGGGGCCGAGCCTGAGCTCGATCTGATGCTCCTGGATCGATAGCTATTGTTGTTTCCGACTGGGCGGCTATTGCAGAGTGTCTCATGTTGGATGCAACTACATGTTTGTAGGATCTAACGGTATTTAACACTTTCCTAAATCAGTACAAACAAATCTGAAACAGGCGTTTTTGAAAACACCCGGGAAATTATAGACAATCTGTATTGATTGGAGTTGAAAACATTGTGAAATATGGAGAATTTCTTTTTATGTCAAGATGTGTTTAAAGGTTCTTCTCTCTACGTATACATTAAAATACAAACACCCATATGTAAATACCAGACGGCGAGTCTCTGTAATGAACAATAAGCAGTTATAGTGAAGTACATGTATATGTACATAATGTGACAGCCTGTAATACGTGTTGAATAATGAATAAAACATCTGAATTACGAAGTAAGACAATATTTTTGCAAATCTGTCTCGCCCAGGAACGACTAGAGATAAAAACCATTTTATGGAAAAACTTTGGAAACCTGTGTCAGTTTGTCAATGACAGATTTGAATGTTAGACCTCATTCTATGCAACTTGTAGTTATATTAACCATAATGAACTATCGAAAACAAGATGTGAACTGCTTGCTGTCGTCCGGTAGAATGAACTTATCCCGCGAATTCACAACAATATATACAAATAACTCACCAATATCACGTGCTACCCATGCACCCAAGCGCTTACGAATAACCCTTTTGAAAACGCTACGCGAAGAACAATATTTCACGCTATTCTACGAAACGCGTGAAATTGATAATATCGACGTTCTCACGGGGATAAACCTTTAACACGTAGCGTGAAACTCGCGAGACTTCCGTTGAACGTCGATATTATAATATATACACCGGGACGATCTATACCATAAATTTAATTTAAACAATGTTTGATAACCATTTTACAAGTGTTAATGTATAGTATAAATGGTCCTTAATCTCTCAAATTACTACAATATGATTTATTTTGCGATACATGCTCTTTCAATACAATCAATTAATTGTAAACCCAAAACGTCAGGTCCATCGAAATGGAAATATTTTGAATCGAATATATTTAAATATGGCATTTTATTTAGCGGTTCCTTCAGTCTTTCCAATCCTGAACGTATACAAATGAAGACACACTTAGCTTTAAACAATCATACCAGCGAAACAAAATGAAAGCCAATATAAAAAATTCTATATTTATATATTTAACATAATGTATTTCCTAAATACCACCTCGATGGTGCAGTGGAAGAGCGGTCGCCTCGGCTGCCGGATCACATAAAATACTTTGAAAATGGTAGTAATGTTCTTCTCTCATTTAGAGGACTCTAGGGTTAGCTTAATGACCGACACGCTGGTGTCAGAATAAGTAGTACTGGTTTAAATTACCAAAGAAATACCAGTAATACAACTAACACATTGAATAAAGCGTTGTAAAACAACATACAAACAAAATAAATCCGATGGCAAGTTCAGCTCAATCAAACGTTGCTCATATGGAAGATGAGAAATTTCCGGTACTAATTTAGTACTACTGTTTGGGTTAGAACACCTGAGAACGAATTTAATACAGGACATTTTCCATAAAGATATCCTAAGTCTTTTTAGAAGAACTAACAAATGAGAGCGGTAAACGAGACATTATACACCGTATGGGAGCGACACCGGATATTGGTACTAAGCGAGGCGAGTGACAGTCTTAAATTAACATCACCATCGGTAAACTTTCTCGAAATAATTGCATGTCTAAGAACCACACAATAACTAGCATGTATGTATACATTCATAACGAGTTCCAGCGTCAAACAAACCTTAAATGATTCCGTTACAGTGTCATATATCTTTTATCGATCGATAAACATGACATCTAGTACCGATAACATACTGGCGTAGTTCACGACGAACCCGAGTTCCGACTAGAGTTACACGGGTTCCTCATGAACGGCAAGAGTTTTAACCCTAGTGACGTCATATGAACTTCTGACCCCGACTATTAACAACCCTGCTTCAAGCGAGAGTTAGAAGAGTGGCGGAGGGTGGCAATCCTTGATAATGGTGTGTAAATAATCCTAAAATATGAACCTCTGAGTTCAGTAATCAGTGCTGTTTTTATTTGTAAGGCAGATAATAAGGATTTGTTTAATTGGGCCTTGCAAATAATTGCGATCCGTTATTTAGACAACAAGAAAACGAGCTTTCTGGTGTCGATAATAAAATAAGTGGGTACACCACGGAGGCTTCCATTTTGAATTTTGACTCCAAAGTGGAGCTGTGCGTTCACGAGAACCAAGTGTCTGCGCATGCGGCGTCGATACACGTGCCCCCTGACCCCACCCTCCTTGAGTTCGTCGCGAACTACGCCAATGTGCCTGTCAACTTCGTTTCCGTTGAAACAGTTTCATTTCAACTTAATACATGTCTTCGGTATCGGTTATTCTCAATCGTGATCTGCTATTTACAAACTATTTAACTTCTTCTTGGTTTTAACTCCAAACAAAGTCACAATCTTAAAAACAATTTGTGTAAACGTATACGGCGGCTTGAGTGAATGAAGTGTGTCGGCTGAATGATATTCCCAACATAGATGGTATACGGCTTCTTAAAAATTACTTTGTTTCTTCTACACTTTATTTGAACATTTAAGACACTATAACGTGCACATAACGTTAACAAAGGGCATCACGGCTAAAGGAACAAATTCGTGAATACTCTGCTTTCAGTGAATTTATGCAATGGAAGTGAATGGAATGGTCTAAGTAAATTTACATATGCCGATTGGATGTTTTTTGTTTATCTATCATATTATTAAATGAAAAATGAATAAGATATGTTAAATTTATCAAAAAACATACCGCTAGATGCTTGGACTCAAACAATGACTTTGTAAAGAAAGCACGGTACAGCTGTCAATAGTAGTAGTGGTGTAAATGTATTTATATATAATAGATTAGTTGATCTCAATCTAATTACTCGAATATGTGCTGATTGGGGTGATTGTATTGTATTACACTGTAATTTTTCTTCTCTGTATGATGTTAACGATGTCATTTTTAATTTCTTATATGTCTCACCGAAGGGGTCGACTATTTATGATAATGTATCAGAACCAAATGGAATACTGCAAATGCAAGACAAATTTCATCAATTAAAGTATATGTATCCATCAGCGCATGTAGTCATTGCTGGTGATCTCAATGCTAGAACGAAAGATCTCATTGATTATCTTCGATATGACGACATGTTATATGTGTATGGTGGCGACGTGGATTATACTGCAGATTCTTTTGATATGCCAAGAAATAATAAGGACTGCTACAGGTTTAACAATTTTGGTAAATCTTTAGCAGACTTTTGTAGATCACGTGATATGCATGTCCTGAACGGTCGGCTCTTCGATGATAATGAGTGAAATTATACATGTCTTTCAAATGATGGTAGAAGTGTTGTAGATTATTCATAACAAACACAGATATGTTCAAATACGACAATCCTGATGTAATAAACAAACTTTCATATTTCATCTATTTGTTAATGAAAACATGATAATGGCACCATTCTCAGCTCTATACTATTTGTTAAATATAATTCCTTGTATTATGGGCCGGTGGCCTAATTACTTTCAATACAATATGTGTCATTTGTCATTGTCATTAGGAAGATTTTGTTAAGTTCCGTAAACGGAACCGGATGGGTCGAGGAAAGGTTCATAAACTATCATACGCAGCATATTTGAATCCTTGCTTACACACTTGTTTAGAAAGCAAACATAGTGCATAGTTTAATAAACATAACTGGTTATTACGTCGTTCTTACGTCGTTTATACTATAAATATGTCAATTGTATTTAATTTGACACATGCCAAGTTTTTGAGGAATATATTGGAGGGGGAAATTGTGTCAGATATTTCACAAAATTGTATAAGTGATAACTCTTCTTACTTTAGAGTTTAGATAAAAACACTATAATATAAGTACACACATAGCTACAGAATGGAGCAAACGAGGGAAGCGCGGTGGAGCGAAACCGTCTCTACATAGGCGCATGTTAAGCAGATGACGATTGAAAACATTAATGAAGAATTTAATCTTTTGCCGCAATTGTTTCAAATCTATTTGAATATTTTATCATCATTTTAAGAAATTGTACATATATTTGCCTATGTGTTTATAAAGTCGTTTGTTGCAGAACTGTTGTATGCTGTAGACTTTTAATTAATAAACAACACTTACATGATTGAAGTTGATATGCTAGTAAACAACTGAACTGCATATAAGTAACTTGAAAGCCATGCAAACAGAATAAATCATAATTTGCTTTCTATTATTTACAAAGTTTTGAATGTTCTTCAAAAGTGGAAGTCTCCGAAACAAAACTATTTTGACTACACCTACAGCCGTTCCTCAGACATTTGATTATAAACAGCTAAGTCATTGTTATATTGATATAATATAACCAAAAGTAATTTAGAGTTACTTCGTACACCATTTCAATGTTTTGTCATTTTTCCTCTTTTTTAAATCCTTCATGTTGCCAAGGTTTTCATTCAGTCAATATGGTTTGAACTGTTTCATGTAAAGGGTCAACCAAAAAACAATTTCAACAATATCTCTTGGACTTAGACTAGCGGATTGAGAAAGGAAGTCTTTTAAAGTTTGAGAATTTCCCCCCTTTATAATGAAATCACATTTTCTTTAATATAATTTAAAACTTTCCATCATACAAACGTTTGCTAACGATCTGTTAGCAGACGTCTTTAAATAAAAATGAGGCAGAAGAAGAAATTGCTCTTGATAAGCAACTCTATCCAATGATTAATCTTTCACTTATAGAGGTTTACGACATGTTTGCCAATGTGTATACGAAGTCGTCTGCTGCAGACTTGTAAGAATACTACTGCGAAACTAGTCTTGATTCACGTTATTTTTCTTTTGGCTTTACAGGTTGTCCAGTAATGGAGTACTTGGTTGGATATGAAGAAGAGATGGTGAATTTACCGTTCTATATAACTGTCAATAGTGATAAAATAGATGTTTATCAAATTACATTCTTGGAAGAAAACTATTTAAACGTTGTGTATAAGGACGGTGTGCTTCGTATTAACACAACATCAGGCGGTGTTGAAGCCATAGGTGATTTAGCTGCTGGAAATCTGTCTATCAGGATAGCGAGTATGAACAGTACATATGTTGGGTTATACAATCTCTCTACAATACCTGCACCTGGATTGATAAAGTGTATCCAACTATCTATGAGAGGTAAGAATACATATTATACACAATATACATATCAGAACTATATACGCAGTAATTATAAAAATGTTATTTGCTTTTTTATACAAGTTGACGGTAGCTTCAGTCCCGGTAATCTTGGTAAAGTGTATCCAACTATCGTCTATAGGTTAGTAGCAAGGGTGTTTGTCATACAGATACGAACGGATAATACAACTTAATAATTCTCTGTAATCATAAATTTAATTGTGTATGTACCATTATATTGTATCCATATAGACTCACTGTTTCAACATTGAGATTTATCAAAATAATAGTATGAATCATTGGTTAAAATAAAGAAACCAAACTATTATTGATCCTTAGAAAACACTTAAATTTACCATATCAACAGTAACTTACATTAAGTTTTCTGTCTTAATATATTGTATTTGTTTTTACGAATATTTACATTTGAAATACACAGTTTCAATATTTACAAATACAGAACTTCGTTTTAAGTATTTATCCTTCCATTCTTTATTAATATTAAGGCTAAAACAAGTATGTACTACGTAAAACTATTCACAGAGAAAACGTCAAATTGCATTTTACAAACAGTTATAAATGAAAACTCAAACTTGTGGTCAAATAAGGTAAAGTAATTGTTACAAAATACAATTATATTATATTATGTTTGGCTATTTCCAGACTCAGTTCATCTGAAACGTTCAATACCTGTGTTTCGTAGTAGGTTAATTGATATGTATATAAGTGAATGGTTTGAAGAAAATAACATTTATTAATCATGCAGACAACTTAAATCTAGCTTTGAATGGTCAGATTATCTTGATAATTCACAGGGATTTGCTCCTCTAACAATATATCCTCTAAAAATAGATATGACCTACTATGCATAGATATTAACAAGGGTGGACACATATTTCTGGGTCGCCTCGCTTCAACTCATTTTATTCAAAGTATTCGAACAAATATATCAATTTGAAGTAGGGAATCAATCAATAATGCTTTTCTCTATCGAACTATACCAAAATAACGTGTTTTTTCCTCCCTACATATGTTTATTTCCTTGAAATATTCGCGATTTCACTGAAAGGACAACAACCTGGACACAAAACGAAAGTACTTGCGATCGGCCAACATTCTTTCTGACGTTTGACAAAAGTCATTGTGACAAGCGTCATTCGTCTTACACAAATGGGCTATCAATATATGTGGAAAAGCAGCCAGTTGCTTTGAAATAATGTTGTATAAAGTGCTGGTGTGAGGAAGCCAAGACATATATGAGTAGGTGAACTGGCCGCCGTGATATGACTGAACACTGGTCGAAAACGGCGTTAAACCCCAATCAATAAATAACTGTGTATAATCCTATATATGTTATTTTCTTTTACAGATCAAATGTATATGTATCTACCTTTATGTTGTATGTCCAAGCTCATGTATGTTTGAATATGGTGTCTTTTTACAATGATCCATATGTGTTTACCTCATAATTCACGAATACAGTTATGTGCTGTTCATGAAACCAAACAATTATTCCAAAATGTGTCATTAAATGTATTGTATTAATCAAATGGGAGTATTGCAACTAAATTGGTTTATACAACCCATTGTTAGTTAAATATTGTGTATGTCTTTGTGTTTACAATAACTTAAGATTTTATAAGACTAATTACCAAAACTATTTGTGATAAATTCATTTTAATTGTTTACTTTATCATAGTCAGGGTTAATATACGGTATTCGTATTCATGACAATTCGACAGTTCATGGGGATTCTTTTTTTACGTAAATGCAATATAGACATGCGTAATTGAGTGATGTATAACAAACACACATATAATTCCGATATACTGATAGACTAAACGCACATACTGATCTGTTTTACCCCAATGGTTACGCTATATACCTTATTACTTAATATGTTTACAACACCTTGTTAAAATCAAGCGGTCACATCAAATATATACATGTCTGATTGTTAATATAATAGTGTTAAAAAACCTTAAATACTTCATTACAGCTCGTCCGGACCCGCCAAAAATATCCAACACAGTAACAGATGGAAATGGTAATAAAACAATACCAGGCATAGAAGAGAAATATGTCAGTCTTGTTTGCACGTCTACAGGTGGATACCCAAAACCTAATATGTTCTGGTACAAATCTAGTAATCAAACAACGCCATTGATATCGAATTCAATTCTGACGGAAAGGGTTGATAGGAAGTATACATTAACCTATATACTCAAAGCTAAAAGAGTTGACGATGGCCAATTATTTATATGCCAAACCTCATTCAACCCGCCGGACCCTCTCTACATGAATGATAATGCATTTCTCTATCTCAGCTGTAAGTACGATTGTGTTTCTAGACCACGTTGTAGTGTTATATAAACCAAAACACAGCACTATACACGCCATTTACTCTGATAAAATACAGCATTGTATATAAAGGACATACGCATATTTCAAATATGTAAACAAATATGTACGAACATTGTTATCCAATATTCGACTATTTCAAAGTAATTAACTAGTTTAGTTATTATCACAATGATAATCTTAATAGACACCACTAATCTGCAACGGTTTTGTCAGACATTAATCGGTTCCGTTTGTTATGCGTTCATTTTTCCATTTTTAAAAAAAATATTTGGCAAAACACATATGATACGTTAACAAAAATACGAAAGTGTACTTTCGTATTTTTAGTTCACCTGTGCACCAAGTGCAAGGTCAGCTATTGTGATTATATTTTGTTCGGCGACACTCCGTCGTCCGTCGTGCGTCGTCAACAATTGCCATTCTTAGCACTCCACAGACATCCGATCTTAATGTAATTATATAAGATCATTCATCTCCATCAAATTTTGAACAAATTCGAAACTGGGCCATATGAGGTCAAAAACTAGGTCACGAGGTGAAATTGAAGGGAAATCCTTTTAACACTCTGGATGCCACATTTTCAATTTGAGCATGTTGAAACTTTATCAGAATGTTTGTCTGGATGATATGTTGGTCAAGTTTTATCATGGGTTATGTCGGGTCAAAAAGTAGGTCACTAGGTCAAATTGAAGGAAAATCTTGTTATTTATCTATAGAGAACGCAATTTTTGCTTTAGCAGTTTGAAACTTTGTCAGAAATGTTGTCTGAATGATATCTAGGTAAAGTCCGAATATGGATCATATTAGGTCAGAAACTAGGTCACTATGCAAAATATATAAATTATAAGATTACCTTTACAAAACGATTAAATCTATACTTCCTACACTGTGTTCTGTCTTACTGATATATACAATGATAATCAGTAACACTTTGTTACAGTGGAATTGTAGAGGTTTAAATTCTAATTTTGAAGAATTATCTTTACTTATCGATGAATATAAACCAGTAGCACTTTGCTTACAAGAATCTTTCCTGAAAGATTCTGACAAATTGACCCTTAAGTATCACTCTTCTTGTTACCACACAGCCTCTCGGGCTGGTGACCGTGCTTGTGGTGGAATTGCTGTAGTTGTTAACAACTCAGTCCCTCATAAGCTTATAAATCTTGATACAACATTACAGGCAACTGCTGTTAAAATTTCAATTAACAAAACAGTAACTTTGTGTTCATTATACCTCCCACCAATTATACCGCTAGATATAGATAAACTAAGCAACCTTATCTCTCAACTCCCCAAACCCTTCATTTTAATGTGGGATTTCAATTGCCACAATACATTGTAGGGATGTTACGACAACAATATAAAGGGTCGAAAGTTAGAAGATTTTATTTTTAAACAAGATCTTTGTCTTTTAAATGAAAAATCATATACATACTGGTTCTTATTCATCTTTTGATCTTGCCGTTTGTAGCCATGATATATTTGTTGATTGTTCATGGAAGGTTGCAGACGACCTCCATTGAAGTGATCATTTACCTTTAATTATAACTGAAACTGGACGCCGAGGCGATGGATGCTTCACAAAGCGAACTGATATTCCAGATGCGATGTGAGGAATCCATTACTCCGGATGTTTCTTTGGATTGTGATGATCCTACACAACCTTTTACTTCATTAATTCATCAGGCAGCTGAAGAAGCAATACCTCGAATTTCGACAACTTCAAAGCGCCCTCACAAACCTTGATTTGATTAGGATTAGAAAAGGGTTATTGGAACACTTAAATCGGCTCTCAGACAATTTGACCTGAGGCCAACCCAGGAAAACCATGTTAAATTTATTGTTAAAATAGCACGAGCAAAAGCTCGCAAAACTGTTAAACAAAATAAACGTGCGTCTTTGCGACGGTATGTATCTGGGTTAAATTATATGGGATATGATAAAAAAATTAATGGCAAGAGTAGTTCGATTAGTGTGAATCATCCGGACACCCAGACGGTGTCACTACTTCAAAGAAGGTTATTGCCGATACTTTTGAAGATTCCTTTGCGCAAAAGTCTTCTCCTTTCAAACTTTTCTCCAAAGTTTCAAAAATTTCAACAACAGAAGGAGGAACAAAAGCTTAATTATAAATCAAAGAATAAAGAGGCCTACAATAAACTTTTTACGTTAACATGATTGAGTCAGCTCTCAATAAGTGCATTGATACCGTTACTGGATCAGATGATATACACTATCAATTACTTAAACATTTACTTTTTCGGTCCCTTTATTGTTTACCTAACGTTTTTAATCAGGTTTTTAATCAGGTTTGGCAAACGGAAAGTCTCCCGGGGTCTTGGAAAGAGGCCATTGTTATTCCAATTCCAAAACCCGGTTAAGATACAATTAATGTCTATGTAAAACCATGGAAAGAATGGTCAACGACAGGCTTGTTTGGTTTCTTGAGAAGAATAAACTTATCACAACTGTCCAGTCTGGTTTTCGTAAACATAGAAGAACAATGGATTATTTGATCCGGTTTGAAACTTTTATCCGTGAAGATTTTATTAAAAATGAGCATGTAGTCTCCGTCTTCTTTGACTTAGAAAGTGCATATGACACGACCTGGAAGTATGGAGTTATGAATGAAATCTATGATTTTGGCATAAGAGGTCGCCTTGCTTATTTTATTTCTGCATTTTTAACTGACCGTCAGTTCAAAGTTCGTGTTGGTGATACTTTTTCTGAACCACACGAACAGGAAATGGGTGTTCCCCATGGATGAATTCTTTCTGTTACACTTTTTAGTGTTAAAATAAATAACATTATCAAATCTGTAAACCCTGGAGTTTAATGCTTTTTATATGTTGATGATTTCAGTATTTGTTACAGATAAAACATATGCATACAATTGAAAGACAATTGCAACAAGCTTTGAATAATTTACCAAAATGGTCAAACGAAAATGGATTTAAATGTTCAATTTTAAAGCAAGACAAAATGTATGCACTTTTGTCAACTTTGTCAACACCACCTAGATCCTGATTTAACACTAGATGGCGCTCGTATTGACGTTCTGTCTGAATTATAAATTCCTTGGTCTATTATTTCACCCTAAACTGACTTTTATTCCTCATATAAAGTACCTTAAAAATAAATGCCAAAAAGCTTTGAATCTGTTGTGTCCCTTATGGACTGGGGAGCTGACCGTAAGTCCTCTTGAGACTTTACAGGTCATTAATACCATCTCAATTAGACTATGCGTGCATTTTCTATGGCTCGGCATAAAAGTCATTCATTGCAGCACTTGATACAATTCACCATCAGGGTTTACGGCTAGCCCTGGCTGCTTTCGAACCTCACCCGTCACAAGTCTATATGTAGAAACCAATGAACCTTCCTTATATTTACGCCGACAAAAACTAGCTATGCAGTATTTTTTAAAACCTAACTCTAACCCTTCAAATCCCACTCATTGAGTTGTTTTTAACTCTTTATACAAGGAATTATTTTTAAAGAAGGAACGGGTAAAACCGCCTTTTGGTATCCGTTATGGTCCGGAAGTCGCTAAACTTGATGTTGAACTTGACGACATCGCGAAGCAGGAGATTTCAGATGCTTCACCTTGGACTATAAATAGTCCATTATTTATTTATGATCTTGTGACCGATAAAAAGGCCTGCATAGATCCTATTGTTTTTAAATCCAAGTATATAGAAATTAAAACTACATATTTTAACTTTGAGCGTATTTATACAGATGGTTCTAAATATGGCAAAAAGGCTGCTGCCGCCGCAGCTCCTGATGGCGATGTGATAACATTTCGGTTGCCAAATAATGCTTCTGTATTTTCTGCCGAGTTAAAGGTAATTCATTTGGCTTTGGACCATATTGAATCCGAAGGTTATTGGAGATATATTATGTTTACTGATTCATTGTCTGTTATGCAGGTACTTCAGAATGCTAAAATACAGAACCCTATAATTGTAAACCTCCTTTCTAAGTTATCGCGTATTTGTGCAACAGCACATGTAGTATTTCCCTTGATCCCCAGTCATATAGGCATTCACGGTAACGAACAAGCTGATTTGGCAGCAAAGTCTCTTCTATCACAAGATATTTTACCTTTTAAAATACCTTATTCCGAATACAGCAATTCGACGTCAGAACATAACCTTTGACTGTACCGTAGCCAAAGAACGACGTGACGTCATTTCCGTAACACCTCATTTGGCGTATCGTCAGATGGAGCGACGTCGTTTCCCGCAAAAAAAGTGTTATCAACATTAAATACCCCAAATGCCTATACATGAGCTATAGATTCACTCATACAAAGTATAATTATTTATCAAATATTGTTGAAAAAGGATAACTTTCACATATTGAGCAATTGTACCTTTGGCGACAATCTTTTCCTAAGTCGTCTGTTGCAAAGGAGTCAGAAACCGTCTCTATTAGCGAAAGGGTTAAGCAGAAATGTGACTTCTTTTTCCAGTCATGTTGACTGGTTTAAAAAGGTAGTTGCCAGATGACATCAGAAAAGGGCTGTTACACAATTGCTTCTTTACCATAATACAGGTAATTGATTAAGGACCTTAAGCATCTTGCCCCTCATGTTCAAACCTAGTTCATTATAAATGTTATTTATTGATTGTCTGAAAGTCTTTACTTAATTATTTTCTGTTTGTAATGATAGACGTCAGCAAAACGAATTCCGAACATTTTGTGATCATGCGAAAACCATGAGATTAACATTATTATCGTCTAGTTAATTACTTATGAATCATTTTTATTGCCAAAGTATGCTCTTTATTTTTTTTTACAATCACCTAATGTTTTTTTCATAAATAGGTAGCACCTATAGATATATTACATAGACATGTTTGGCTTGTTTGCCTATATCCTATTTTACATTGGCTTACATTTTGTTTTATATTAATGTTAAGTATCGCATACATCATGTTTGCTTATTTTGTCTAATATACTCGTTGTTTATTTTCAAATTAATTACTTCATCATTTACAGTTAGTGAAGTATTAATAGCCCAAAATTCCCTTAGTTGTCGACGGGCCATAAAACCCCATTCATTTATTAATTAATAAATTAATTCATTCATTCATTCAAATTTAGTCAGAATGTGTATCTTAATGACATGTAGGCCAAGCTAGAATACTGGTTATGCCGGGTTAAAATGTAGGTCACTAGGCTACATTTATGGAAACTCTTGTCAACACTCTGGAAGCTGCATTTTTGTCTTCAGCAGCTTGACATTTTGAAATAATGTTTTGGGGAATTTTATCTAGGTCAAGTTCGAATGTGGGTCATATTTAGTCAGAAACTTGGACACTAGGTCAAATTGAAGAGAACTCTTGTTAACACTCTGGATGCTGCATTTTTAAATTGAGCATGTTGAAACTTTATCAGAAGTTTTTCTGTTATGATACGTAGGCCCTGTTCGAATTTTGGTCATGTCTGTTCAAAAACTAGGTCATTAAGACAAATTGAAGGACATTTTGTTAACACTGTAGAAGTCGCATTTACTGCTTCAGCAGCTTCTAATTTAGTCAGACTGTTTGTCTTGATGATATAAAGGACAAGCTTGAATACGGATTATGCCTGGTCAAAAAGTAGGTCACTAGGCAAAATTAATGGAAAATCTTGTTAACACTCTGGAGCCCGTATGTTTGGCTTCACCAGCTTGAATTTTATTTAGAATGTTTTTCTTAATTATATCTAGGTCAAGTTCGAATATTGGTCATATTGAGTCAGAAATTAGGTCCGCATTTTTACTTTGAGCAATTTGAAAATTTGTCAGAATTTTTGTCTTGATTCCATGTTGGAATATTTGTCATATCAGGTAAAAAAAATATAGATTACAAGACCAAATGAAGGAAAATCTTCTTAACTCTCTGGAGGTTGCATTTTGGATCTTTGTCAGAATAATTGTCTAAATGTGTTTTGCATTAGAAATCACATTGCATACTTCTGGTGAGCCAGCTGGCGTCATCATGGCCCTCTTTTTATTTCACATGAGCACTAAGTGTGAAGAAAGCTGTTGTGTTCACTCATTACCCTGAGTACGCGGTTGTCGTCGCCTGTCCGTCCGTTCATATTTTTCTACACAAACAACTTTTCCCGCAAAAAGTAAACCAAATTCAAAAATTTATGTTGTTGAAATAATGTTATTCCATGTAGAACGTTTGTTTCTGTTGAATCAGAAAGTTTGGTAATACAAACATTTAAAAAATCGTCGTATCCGAAAATAACAGGTTTGATTAGAAAAATATTTTGAGCAATTGATCCTTTTAAGATTGATTGCCAAAAGTGTCGATACCTTTAAAACACACGATCGCAAGGGGACGTAGCATGATTTCCTTCAATCTATATACAAAGAATTGTTGAAATTATTCTGATCCGTTTGCAAACTTTGCCGCCAAGACGCGGCGCATGTTTTTCTTACATGTATGAAAAGTGAGCACGTAAGATGTCTTTTTGTACAAAGGCATTGGCTGGTACAAATGTTTCTTGTGTCACCATCTACTCAGATTGTTGAAATTATTCCAATCCGTGAAAACGTGAACGCTAAACAATATAATCTGGTCCGAAAGTAACGGCCCGATTTGAAGAAAAAAAAACCCGACCCAAATATTCATCGGAATAATTCCAATCCGTTGATAATGGACACCAGGGAACGGGACTCATATTTCCTATATGTAATAGAAAGTAATACCACTGCAAACTGTTGACGTTCTATTAAAGGAGGTGAGCAATATAGGATCACTATGGTCCTATTGATTTTTGAAAGCCAACTAGTGTATATATAAATTATTGGTTAAATAAATTCATGGTATGTGTAGCTATAAGACAAGTCATATATTTGATCATTTAGCGTCAATATCTGACAACAATGAAAATCGATTTGAAGTATGCCATTGGAATATACATATAGAGCATTTAAAATATTTCCTAAGAATAAATGTATTTGATCAGTTCAAGCTAAACTCTCAACTCTTCATTGTCATCATCAACACGTTTATTATCACATGCATTGACTAATAATGTACTATTTCAGTAAGGCCATCGGTTCCTAGACTATACATTAACAATCCTGTCACCGAAAGTAAAACAAAGAAAGAAATAGCTAACTGTACTTCCGATGGCTTTAGGCCTAATGCTATAGAAGTGTCCTGGAATTTGAATGGTAGTACAACACCAGCTTCGGTTAACAGTGTTCCAAATAGCGAAACGTTAAGTTTCAGTACGCGCTACGAAAAGATTGTTGGTAGAGAACTCAACGGTAAATTATTGGGATGCGCTGTCAATCATACCACTTTAGATGTTCCACTGGAAACTAACGCCACTTTGAATGTACAATGTAAGTCATTAAATGAAAAAGTAACATTTGACAATGTTTATGTTTATGACGATGTTAACGTAACATGTGATATTATTTGTTTTATATGATGTTCAAAAAGGATTCTGAGACAATGTGTAATTAGAATTGATGGATAACATTTGCATAACACAGTTCCATTTGTCTTAAAACGATACTTGAAAATATGCACCATTAACGAGTAATTGTAAGTAATTGATTCTATCAAAGCTTCTAAATATTGCCATATTCCTTGCTTGTTTAAATTAATGTTGTATTAATGTTACAATTATATATATATATATATGTATAGTATAGGACTATAACTGTTACACTCATCTTTGTTCAATAGAATCACATAGTTATCCTACTATTTCTGTTTAGTTGGAGCACTAGATGCTATACTTATTGGAAATGCAACTAATATAGAGGCCGATAAAGGCGGAAACATTGAGCTGAGATGTACCTCTGACTCGTCCAATCCTCGATCGAATATCACATGGTATCGAAACAACCAACCTACCTTCATTGATTCCCTGGTCATGGACAGTGATGGACAATATGGTGGAACCATGGTATCGCAGACATTTGTGTTAAAAAATGTACAAAGGAGTATAGATGGCGATGAAATCCGGTGTGAGATATACAATACTATTATTCAACAAGCCCCTGTGAAAAGCATCACGAAGAAACTGGATCTTAAATGTAAGTATAATGTGTAGTCATTATTCAAATGAATCGATGTAACTGTATTAACTCACAATACCACAGTCACTTTAATAAAAGGAAACATGTGTAGGTGCAAAATACACGGATTGATATGACACACAACAAATAATACTTTAGATACCAACCACGTCGTAGATCATTGTTCTCATCCATTCTTATAGGGCTTACTATGGATACTTACACGATTATTTTGATTGGTCTGTTTTATATCGAAACACGTGATGTTGTGATCGCTCAGCATCTATCGTTTGGCTGTGATAACTATGTTCGTTCATATAATTAGTTCAGCATCTTAATGTGGGTACTCTTGATCCGATTTTAGGGAGTTAACGGAAACTAGTCCTGTGTATGAATCGACATGGTTCCAATTTCATATAAATAAATCATTTTCGACATTTCACTAAGGCGATTTTCGCTGATACTGTCTGTTGACAGTCAAATGTAAACTTTATAACAAGGATTCTTTTTAACAGCAGCACTCGTGTCTACAGAAATTACGGATACATGTAATATTTTGCATGATTAACACTACGTAAAATGTCATCTTTATATCTGCGATATACAGGCCTTGTTCAATATCATTACTCACAACTCAGGAAGTATAATCTAATCTGTATAACCTCAATCGAGCTATAGACTATTATAGAAATCGTGTTACGATTTAACCATTGTTTTGATATATACAGTCAATACACTGTGGTATTGAAAGCTTTGCAGATAAATGCCTTGTAATCAAAATTAACTTTTCGTATAAATATTATCCGATAGTAAAATAGAGTCATCTTGTAAAATAACGGTCTATATGTAAACAATTGCACATAAATCATTCATGTGTCCATACTAGCTTCACACCATGTCAGAGTTAATTCAGTTATGTTATATGGATCAATTGATAATTTTTGGGGGTTATCTTACATAGTTTGTTATCAATTCAATACATTTTGAGTGACAAGAACAAATAAATGACTTGTAAAGGTAGCGTTATCGGATCCACTGATAACATAACACATTTTCTATAACACAATTCGTTCGGTAGATACTAATTTGTATAGCATAATAATATATATATAAAAGAAAACCGTTAGACCTAGTGCTCTTTCGAACGATAACCGCGTCACGTACAATGTAGTTCTTTGGATTTAAACTATGTGTATGTAAGGTATATGAGAAGTTCCATCAATAACCCCGACAGCACGTGATATTCTTTTCAAACTATTCTTGTTATCTCTCCAGTACTCATATAGTTTCCACTTGCAATTATATACTTCTTTATTCGACGCTATTTTTTGCGTGGATTGTATGACGACTATGTTCTGTAGGCGTGATTAACTACCAAGCGGTACTGGTAATTCACCTACACACAAACATGCTTTTCTCTTTTCGTCACTCCTTTTTCTTGTAATGTACCAATATCGACGAATGACAGTATACGAGATTGCAAACAGAGAGAAGAAAAGGGACAAGAAAAAACGCCAGCATCGAGGTCAGATAAAGCTCTCCTTATTGAACAAACATTAAATATTACTATGCATACACAGTATAAAGTATTTTCTAATTGATTATCTCATAAATTGCATGCAGAACAGTTATGAAGTTATGGCGTAATCAATGTGTGTACGTATGAACTTTAACTTCATTTACATTTTTCGCTCTTACAATATATGCATCCGGAGTTAGGCCCATTTTCCACCACAAAGGTCATACGTTTACTCGATCATTAATAGTTAGAGTACGACTATATAAAATACAAACAGATGCTCTAGGACATGCCTGTTCATTCAATCGAAGTTTTAAAACTTGTGTGGTGTTTACTAGTCGCCGTGCAGAAGCACGCGACTTATATTTTTAATAGCTTTTCTGAAATGACATGGGAGGAGAGTTATTATTATATATATTTTTTTTAAATGTCTTGAACATATTACAATTGTGATTGATTAAAAACACTTAGTTATGACACATCTAAAATGAAATAAATAATCCGATGTATTAAGTATTTGCAGTTTCTTTATTTTGACTCGCATTTATGTTTTTTTGTCTTATTTACGAAGACAAAAGAGGTCCCTGCTAGACTTGCTGCAGACTGTTATGTGTCAATATCGAGATAAAAATCACGCCGAATTCTCCTTTTAATAGCAATTTTAACTTACTGAGTGTTATTTTCATGTTCAAGGAAATGTCTTGATTTGTGTAGAGTTCATTTAATAATGTTAATCCATAAATTTCTAAAATAGGAACTGTTTCTAAGCTAATTATGTTGATCAAGTGACTACCGAATACCGACTGCGTAGATAATTCGCCTTTGCAGAGAGCCGATCTGTACACTCACTTACATAGTTAATTATAGATGATTTAAAATATTTATTTGGTTCGAAACAAATGACGAAAATAACAAACTGAGATAAAACTGGTTTTAATATAAAAATTACTTTGAATGAACAAAGAGAGTGTAAACAACGACAAGTATGCGAGGAAGAAACAAATCGGGTCTTCCGTACAAAATGATTTCGTCCTTGACAATTTTAAATGTGTAATTAGATTCCCTACAGGCATTTTGCTTGCGATCTGCATATTGTTATGCATCATTAACACAAGGGCGCTCATCATTATATCATTTTAAAACACTCTCTGCCTATAAAGAGAGTGTAAAGAACGACAACTATGCGAAGAAGAAACGAATCGGGTCTTTTGTGCAATATTATGTCGTCCTTGACAATTTTAAATGTGTCATTAGATTCCCTACACGTATTTTGCTTGCGATCTGCATATTGTTATGCATCATTGACACAAGGGCGCTCATCATTATATAATTTTAAAACATGAATAGACTAATGATTGCCAAGATTACTCATTTCCTGTTTATAATAAATAATTAGTTGGCTGTGTGTATGGTCAACCTACCTTAGAATGGAGATTGATCATAAACAATGAAAGGCTTCAGTTATATTTCAATGAAGGACATTCACTTCGTTGACAAAAAAATGCAAGTTATGATAACTTTTCACTTGACCCCACCCCTGATGTTCCAATATGCCCTTTAGTGGATAACTGTTTTTTCAACGACTTTGATGTAAGTGTTATGCATAACTGCAGTATGGATTTCCGGCGACATTGGTGCATTGCATCAACTTTCTCTTGTTTACATTATATACGTAGTGTTACAAGTCCGCCAGGCTAGCCGCAATATATTATTAATTCAATCTGAAAAGTCAATGAAGAGTGTATTTAAAAGAATATTGCTGTCAGGTAATTTTCAAATTGGGTCAGCAGGTTGTGAAAAAATGAATTAAACATTTTAACTGTGTACATTGTCATTTGTCATTAGCGACTTTATATTTGGGTATCGACATAATTCAGACAGTCTCGACAGGGTATCACCCGATCAAGAATTGCGCCTAACTCCTATTCAATTTGATGGGTTCTTTAAATAAGACGAGTTTTCATATGGTCACAGAATACATGTAATTGAAACGAGCGACTGTTGAGAGAACATTTATCAACGGACCAGACAGTTTTTAACTGGTAGAATATAACAGAAGGACCATTGGTACCACATCATTTTCAAATAAAATACATATGTTTATAGGTTGTCCTGTCCGTTGTTGTGATAACCAAATGTATACATTGAGTTTCATTTTGTGAACCACTTTGAAAGTAGACCACATGAGGCAGATTCTAATGACAATATTATGACAGCAAACTTTCAGATAATGGTATGTAACGGCAAGTGACCACAGTATCTAGTCCGATAACAATTCTGGGCTTGGTGCCACCTTTTTATTCTCGAAAATACATGTTTCATATTTCCGTTAGTCGATAATATGAGAAAAAAGAAATGCACATTTTTACAAATACTGACTGATTAGGAAAATGCATGCTTTATCTATGGAAAGGCATCATTTGAAGTTCCTTTGTTTAAGTATGAAGTGACAAAATACAATGTGCAAACATCGACAGGAAAGAATAAATGGCTCAATATTATCCTAGGAACGAGTAGAAATCGGGAGGCCGTCCGAGAATAAAATGAAGGAAATTCAGGGGAATGCAACTTGCTTCTTCAGTTTAACATTTACTCCTTAAACGTTTACCTGATTGAACAGCTATATATGCATCTGTATCAAAATCAGTATGCACAATCAAGTAAATAAAACGTGTGAAGCCTTTGAGATAATTTCTATCAAAACGGTTCAACTTTTATCCATACCTCTATTGGATATAACTAGCTTACATATATAAGTACAAATTCTAAATTGCCAAGTTATTCATGAAAATCGTATGTCACTTTAATGTCGTTTGATGAAATAACAAATAAATATCAAAGTCTGATTAGGAAAATGCATGCTTTATCTATGGAAAGGCATCATTTGAAGTTCCTTTGTTTAAGAATGAAGTGACAAAATACAATGTGCAAACATCGACAGGAAAGAATAAATGGCTCAATATTATCCTAGGAACGAGTAGAAATCGGGAGGCCGTCCGATAATAAAATGAAGGAAATTCAGGGGAATGCAACTTGCTTCTTCAGTTTAACATTTACTCCTTAACCGTTTACCTGATTGGACAGCTATATATGCATCTGTATCAAAATATGTATCCACAATCAATTAAATAAAACGTGTGAAGCCTTTGAGATAATTTTTTATTAAAACGGTTCAACTTTCATCCATACCTCTATTGGATATAACTAGCTTACATATATAAGTACAAATTCTAAATTGCCAAGTTATTCATGAAAATCGTATGTCACTTTAATGTCGTTTGATGAAATAACAAATAAATATCAAAGTCAATGTGATTGGTCAGAAATATGCCATTAGCGGACATAACTAAGATTGTGTACGTGGTACTCATAAGACTGGAATATGATATTGAGCTGAAAACTCGTTTGTTTTAAGACAAGCATTTATATTTAACAGATCATCCAACGCTGAAACTTTCTTATGGGGAACCTGTGAACGAAGGAGACTCAACATCGTTTACATGCGAAGCAAATTCGAAACCAGTATCAAACCTTACATGGTATCACAACGATGCTCCCTTCAACATTGCACGTGTGGACAGTGACAACCTATCTGTATTAAAGATCCCTCGTGTTAAAAGGACTCATTCTGGAATATTTCGCTGTAAAGCAGAAAACGGGTACAAACCTGATGGTATTAACGATACAGAGTTAATTGTAAAGTGTAAGTAATATTACATAATTTTTCTTGATAGCATATTTTTCTACATATGGTGACCGATGAAAATGGCGAAATATATAATGACAAGTTTTCATTTAATATTGTAAATAAAATCGTATAAAGGAAACAAATAAATTAAGTTAGACTATACGGGCAACTGTGTTCATCCAATCTTCTCAAAACGTATGTAGTTTGAATAATTGAAAGCTTGGCAAAGATCGAACATGGGTCATGACGGGTCAAAAACTATTGAAACTCCATTTTTAATTTTAGCTCCGTCAAGTTTTACGTCGAATGAGGGTCAAAAACAATATACCATTTTTTTTGGTTTACGTGTTTACTTTAAATAATTCACTTGGAAGTCGAAGTTAAGAACAATCGGGCTTAAACATCTCAAAAGGCAAACTAGTTAGGGTAGCAACAAATAAAAGATCAGCACCAGTAAAAGTGTTAAAAATATCAGAATAAATAGGTGTAAAGCAGGCTGTTCATTTGCACGACTTACATGCAAATACCACTTGATGTATTGTTCCTTACACTGCAAATGTGTTAGTCGTCATAACGTCATTGTTGTTGATGACGACATAGCTCTTGAAGATGAGTAAATCAGTTTCCATCTGATCATCTAGTGAACTTGATTATGCTAACACAATTCAGATAGCTGTAATTCTTGTTTATTAATAAGAGAGTCCACGGAACATATCGTCGTGTCGCCCGCATGATATGAACAGCACATTTACAGGCCACACACTACCTACATACCAACTTCAAGGTTGATAAGTTTGAAGAAAAATAGGAAAATGATAAGTAAATATAAATCCGAAATAGGGCATTCGAGCAGTATGCTCCTTTTTTTCTTCCGTTCATTTTATTATTATGTATCAGTTAATTCTCCTGGAAGTGAAAAAAGTGGAGGGTATGTTTTAGAAAAGCACTTTATACAATGTGTGCTTGACGTTAACTGAACAACAACAAAAGCAGCAATATATTCCCGAAAAACTAAGCAATTTTAGGTTACTTTTTCCATTTGCTTTAACATTTAGTGTATGTACGTACATCCGTATACATTACTCGTAAATTGTAAACATTGTTCGTATCTGTGCAAATTTATCCGGGATAGACTATAGGGACATATGTAGGAATCTTAGCATATTAAAACAATGAGTTGTTTATCCCAAAGGATTTGTTTGTTTACAGTTAAACCATTAACAGCCGAGTTAATAGGAAATACTACATACATTGTCGCTAATGGGAAAAATAAAATCAAGCTGAACTGTACATCTGGGTCTTCCAATCCAAAAGCCACAATCCTATGGTATACAAATAATGCAAGCACGCAGAACAATGCGAACATTAAGGAATCGACAGGCGAATACAGCGGTATGATAACATCACAAGTTCTAGACTTTGTAGCTGACAGGGATATGGATGGTGACCTAATATCCTGTACAGTGCATAACAATATTGCTGAACAAACTCCAATATCAAGTGACGTTATCAAGCTTGACTTAATGTGTAAGTATATTACATTGTATTAAACGGCCTCAATGATTTCGGCTATGGAATGATTACGAAATGTCATTTCATTATGTTGACCATATCAATCATGTTTAGGTTTGTCTTTAAATCAATCGTATGCAAATCATTTATAAATATTCAAGCATTAAGTGTATGTAACTTGCGTCAATGTGTATTCATGTTTAACATTACGAAATATTTAGTTTCGTCGATTGCCCAAGAACAATGTTTAAGTCTGAACTTTTTCTCTACTAATATGTTTGTATAGATATAGCTTTATGATACTGCATTGTGTTCGAAAATATGTTTATTATATGCATCGGCTAAATACCCTTCTAAAACAATTGAAATGAACGCTGTAATATAAATAGTTACTTGTCGGTCTTTGGCAGCAGCGAAGATACGATTCCACCCTCGCCTTCGTCAAGAATAAAACGTATTTCTCTATGTGTTTCACAAACATTTTGGAAGTGTCTCGAATACGGTCGTTGCAATTATTTAACTTTTTAATTATACATGAGTCAAATCGTCTTTTATAACATAAATTTAGATGGAAAGTTTACGCCTAAACAGCAGAGGCTTCAAGCAATACTTTTTTCTTTAAATTGAATGATGTAAATCCGAAAAAGGTTTATTTCTGGTTGGCAGAGTTATGTAAAATACTTTAATTCTGTAATGGCCATCAGCGGGAATAAATACTTTTCAATTATTGTTATATTTCTATCGCCTTATATTCACTCATGTATATATTTGAGACTTATTTCAGTTCACCCTATAGCCAAAATCTCAGCTGATAATAAAGTCGTCGAAGGAGAAACTATAATATTCCGATGTAACGTCGACTCTAAGCCAGAGTCAATCATGTCGTGGACCCATAACGGTACACGTTTAACGCTGGCTACTATAGTTTCTTCAAACGTAGTTGAATATACTATTGGTGCTGTAAATAGAAGCCAGGCTGGAGCATATAGATGTCTGGCGGACAACGGACACCTACCGACTGGAGTTAATCAAACTATATTAACGGTACATTGTGAGTAGAGACAATTGATATGATATTATATTTTATAATTGATAAAATGTGTATGAAAAACAATACTTGGGGTCGTTTTTTGAGATGGTATTTTTCATTTCATGGGATTGTTCTAGAATGTCAATTCTTAGTCATGTGTGCTCTTGTTCAAATCAAAGTCCCAACACTATACAACAATATACAATTATCACATGGTAAGTAGGTAGATATCAATATTGAACACATACATTGTAAATTAGTGCCTGTTTTAGTGGTTCCCTTGGGCTCCTTTTCAACGTTCATTAGATTAGGTAAAACGCTATCAACACACCAATTTTCGTAACTTTCTGAATGTTTTCAAAAAATGATGAATCTGTAGCGATCGTCTTTAAATGACCGCATTATTCGTTTCAGCGATTGCTTGATTAAAACAGTAATGTTACATTGGTAATTTGAACAATAATATAATTGAAGTTTGCAATTTTACACGTAAAATCAATGGTTTTATTCCTAATGATCTTTTGACGATTAAGGCATTTGATTATAAGTCAATTACTAGTGGTGTTGGCTAGCAGTTAACGATGTCATTGAATATCAATTATCTTGCCGCATAAGAGATAAATTATATAAAGAAATAATGAGTTGGAAAACATTGATGTAGCTGAATTGACAAACATGGGCAAGCATATATGTTAAAAGTAATGTACAAACAATAAGCGTGTTATTGCCAGTTTAAATCAATTTATGGAAGCCTTATTCAAGCATTGTAATAATAACTGTATGTTAGATAATACGCGTAAAAGCTCGGGTCGAAGCCTCGAGCTAAGCACGCCCATAGGTTACACGTACGACGATTCAAATCTTAAACCCCAGTGTGTGGCCATTTTGTTTCAAGCAGCTGTATACCACCAGACTTCCAAATTTATGGTGCAGTCACGATTTGCCTACTATTTAATTGAAAGAAAAGTTAAAACAAAACTTCTAAATGAAATTATTGAATAAGATAATACATATTCGATAAAGGAATGAAAACAAGGAATCTGATAGAGGATAATTTCCGTGTAATTAAACTTGTTTTCTATTTTTAGAATGAATTCAAATATTGTTCAACTTACCGGATATAAACAAATCCAAATTCTAATATTGTTATTCACGGTATTCCACAACTCGACTCATTTCTATAATGGTGACGTCATTGTTTTATGGTAACGCAAATGATAAATAAATACCACAAAAGATAGTTTGACTCGTTACACATGTATGGAATTCGTTTATTGGATGTGTTTGACGAAGGACAAGTTGACTTTTATACCTATCATAATACGTTCATGGATTTAATATCATGGCCATATTTTAAGTAGAATAAGCGTTAACCTTTAGCAATAATATATACATGTATTTGTTTCCATCTGTATCAGTTATATGTAGCCGTCCTGTCATAAGCTGGTCACATTCATGAAACATCGTATCCTCGACTGTCCAGTTTTATTAATCAATATATAGTTTTATTTACGTTGATCTATATATTGCAATTAATGTAGTAAACACACAAAATTATAGCCAATTTAATTTTGATTCAAATGATTTGCCTTAAATTTATATTTTCTGTTTACGTTGTAAGGTTTAACAGGGAAAGCAGCTACGCTTTTGAATAGGTATAAATAGTAAAGGCACAAACATTATGAACAATGTTTTACATTGGAAAATATCCGAAAATATTGTAACAAAACTCAAAACTGTTAAATATCAAACCAATTATTCACAGGACATAGTCTGTCTTCAGTCATTCAACCTCCAACCTGACAGAGAGGAAAAACCCTTTCATGCCTTCAGATGATTCCATTATTAATAATAAATGATGTCATGAAGTTTTCATTCAACAGGCTGAATTTCTAGCAGATTTTTCTTTTTTTGTTTATCCAAAATGTGTTTATGGATCAAACTCTTATATAGGATAGTACAACATTGGTACTCTGCATGTTTTACAACAGATTCAAAGGCTATTGACAGCAATGTGTTAATACTTGAGAACACAATAACCAATAATGCCATAAAACTCTTCAAGTTGAAGATCAAATTCAAAATAAAAAGGTCACCGATTTAAGTCCGTCTACAAAACAGGGCAATGAACACTAAACATTGAAAAATGGTCTGTTTTTCAACAGAAAAGGCTATACATGTATATACAAAAAACGCAAATGCAATTTATGATTTATGTCAGAAAATAAGTTATCCAAGGACCCAACATAAATGTTCTGTCCCTTTGCTGTAACAGACATACCAAAGAAACAGCATCAAATGCAAATACAACAAATCGTACATACCTTCTTGATTACACTATAGGAAAATGGTATCGTGAACATTTTCTTTTTCCTGTGTAATATATTTTTAATTTCTTTTTTCTATGTGAAATTATTTAGTCTATACATTAGAAATGGTAAAATCTGGTATACATTTTATCAAATAAATTATTATGCTTTATTTTGCATACTTGTATTGAAATTACACATATTTGCATGTACTGCTACTAAAGGTAAAAACACATACTGTAGTTTAATGGTAAAACACCTGGTCTAACAATAGTTCTTTGTCCAAATCTCAGCAGGAACACATGCTTTGAAAGAAGCAGCTAAAATTAAAAATATTTACAAATTAAACACGAAACCATCATGTTGTGGGGAATCATCCTAGTTGGCTTAACAAAACACTTATCACATTATTATCCAGGCTTCTAGTGAACACTTTTCGTGAACAAAGTTAATAACTCCCTGTACCCTTTTCAAACGCTTTTATAATTGAGCAATAACAATCAGAAAAAGTCACTTAATCAACAATGATGACTGTAGAAAGCCGCACATTTTCACAGTCTGATCAGATACTTCACTATCCATTTTGTCAAACGACATATTTCATACGTATACATAATCAATTGTTGACAATTGTACTCATTAAACAATAACCTGATGCTGTTTCTTGTTTTACAAATTATGAACCAGCAAAGGAGATAGTGGTTAGAAGTGAAAATATTGTTAAATTAGAAAGATTGTTCTTTTTTTAGCAATCACACAATTTCAACAATGTATTCAGTTTAGTGACAGACATCTAGATATTTACTTCAGGCAAAGGACTAAACTTAACCCTTTCCAACATACATCAAACCTGCTGTAATGACTTTGACTATACTGAGGTAAAAAAAAGAAAATCTCCATAAGCAATCGTTTAATTGATGAATAAATTTGGAAACATTGTGGTAAAAGGAGAAATTGCTCATCATAAATAAATTGTCTGTTGCCACAGTGTTGCATATGCGTCAATAAGTTTAACTCAAAATGAATGTGGGAAAATGCTGATAGTCTATGATAATAGCTTTACAATACAAAATATCACATCAAAGTTAAACAATAAAAAGCAACAGGTTTTTGAATGTTTGCTTAAACAGATGATGCTTTTTAGTGTATTTGCAAAGGACGGTTGATGAGATCATGATTACCATTCAGATGTGTTTGTTTACCCGAAATAGGTATCACATATTTATATATACAGTCGAACTATGACGGACTAACCCCATAAATGGTTTTTTCGTTCATAGGTAACACGCTGGAACAAAAATATACCTTTTATTTCAATAACACAGGAAACTTTCCTCAAATGATACTTATCGCAATGATTTGAAAGGCTCGAAAGAGATAAATCAACAACATTGACAAAGAATTTCAAATGCTAGAAATCAATATAAAAAAAGTAGGATATGAAAACAGCCATCTTAGAAACAAGCTGCAAGATCTTGAAAACCGTTTGATGAGGAATAATATGATGTTCTGGGGTATACATGAAAGAAGTTATTCAGGTACAAATGAAAATTGTGAAAACGTTGTACAAAATTTCATTACAAACGAATTTCATCTCAATGCCACCGATTCACTCATTGAAAGAACAAACGCAATCCAGTAGTAGCAGGAGCGAATAATAAGCGTCCAAGACCCATTGTTGACAACTTACAGTATTTTCACGAACGGTAAAAGGCCATGACTGAAGTCATAAAGCACTTACATAACTTCAAACAATATCGGTTTGGTGTAGGTCCACAGCGACCTAAAGAGATCAATGATGCACGGAAAGCCCTTCTTGTCATGATGAAATATGCTCCAGCCAAGGGACAATACGTTCGAGTGTACGGCGGCAATATTATAAATGGCAAGCTTTACAACCAACATCCACATGTATCAGCAGGGAAGCCAAATGTTGCCTGGTCAAACACATAGGGATGTCATGAGAAGTAACTAAACGTTATTGTCTTGAATGCGAGCGGTCTAATTAGAAAACTGTCCAATCAAGAATTTATAAACCATATATATAAAAATGACATAATAACTTATAATTTAGACATTCAAGGTTATAAAGGAAAACATCTGTATGGTAACAAGTCCAAAACATCTCGAAAAGGACTTTGTAGTGGTAGAATATCTATTTAGTATAAACAAACACTAAAATCATGTCTATCTATTGCTGAGTAAATTCAAAGATGTATTATAAGGTTAAAAAGTAGTAAGCAGACATTCTATTTCAGCATTGATCTATATATCTCTGCGACATATATTCCACCGGAGAACGCTATAAACCATTGGATTACTAGAATCATATATAGAGTGCTACAAAGCAAAGAGTAGAATAATTGTTTTAGGTGATTTCAATAGTAGAACATCCAACCTGAAATACTTTATCAAGTTTGATAGTAATGTAGATATTGAAGATGGAACTTTTATAAATACAGCAGACCTTAAAAAAAAAGGCATAGTCAAAATCAAATTATTGACGACCATGGTAAACAATAATAGAACTGTGTTAATCAACTAATCTGACAGTTGGAAATGGTAGATTAAAAACTGATGCGAATATTGGCAAGTTTAGCTTTATCGGTAGTAATTGATCAAGTACGGTAGCTTACGTTTTACTTGACAAATACGATTTTGAAATCGTACATGATTTTCATATTCTAAATCCAAATGAGTTCTCTGATCATTGTGCATTATATATAATAAACAAATAAAACATAATTGATATTCATGAAACAAAACTAAACAGTATGTGAAATATAATGCTTCTATGTCGCAACATTTTAAACATTAAGTATGAACTTAGCTTTATGATATATAAAAAATACAACAAAGTTTTAAAAAAACACATAAGATAACTCTGTTCTAGAATTTACCGATTTAATGAGATCATGTGCTTTAGAAATATTTTGTAAGGTAAAATAACCAGAAAACAAATCTAATTATAAGCAAAACCAGTGCATTACATGGAGTGTAGTTACAGTATGTACATCCATGGTTTAATAACCATAATGCCATACTGCAACAAAACTATATGACAAATATAGAAAAAAAATACATGCGTGAAAAACAGATATAAATAGACAAATAAGAATAATGCAACGAAATTAAAAGAAATTACAAATTCTTATTGACATAAGATAAAGCGATTGAGATGTCAAAGTATACAAAAAAGGAAAATAAGACTTTCTGGAAATATATTAAAAAGCAATAAAAAACAATTCATTTTTGGGTAAAACACCAACTGTTAATAACCTTTATCAACGTTTCGAATCATCATATGACTTAATTTCTAACACTGAAAATGACACAACAAGCAATAGCCAAAACACTCTACACGACGAACGGTTATACCGACCATTTACGATAGAAGAACTCTTAAAGTCCAGGTTTTTTCAAAGATTCTTTTGATACACTTTTATGTTTTCTCCTATATTTGTATAATAAGATGTTTGAAGAAGGGTTATCCAGCATCATAAGGAAAGGGTATAATGATATCAGTGTTTAAAGAATAGATATAACTCAGAAGCAGCTAAAAATGACGTGGTATAACGCATAAAGAGCAATGTCCTCATCAATTGAATCAAGTGTAAAACATAACAATGAATACGCAAGCTTTATCATCTAAAACATGGTTGTAAAGCAATGTGATCCAGCCAGTAATATTTCATATTCATTCTACCTCAATGACATACTAAATAGTTAGACTATACTATAAACTTAGACCAAACACAATTGTTTATGCTATTTTTTGCTGTCGATGCAGTATTCTTTGCAGAATCAGCAGAAATAACAGTATATTCTAAATCAAATAGAATATTATAGCAATACGAGTACATGGGGATTAGCGAAACCAAAATCATGATTTTTGAAATAGGTCGCCATACGACCTTTAAATTTAACATTAATAACCAATCCATCGCAGTCGTTTTTTGTTGAATAATTTCAGTAAAATTGGAGTGACTTCTTGCAGAGTATAATATTTGTAAAATGTAGCTGATATGCCATCTTTACCATGTGCCTTCCGGTATCTAGGAGTTCATTTGTTTAAAACAATATTTGGTATCGAACACAGAAGAGAATAGCGTAACACGCATCATATTTATTACACAAGTTATTCATTATATATAGCCAGACAGTCTTACCATCATCTGAGAAGGTTAACTTATTTAAAACAATAGTGACACTGGCGCTTAACTATGGTGCACACATTTTCGGATATCATGAATGTAAAGATATTGGACGGATACAGAATACATAAAGAAAAGTACCAATCAAGAGGCAATGTATGGTGAATTAGGCTTAAAACAACGCTACGTACAAAGAAAGATCGTACTAATAAACTATTTGTATACATTTATTACATCTGATTAAAACTCTATTCTTTTTAAATCATACGAAATTCTCCAGTCAAGTGTTAATCAAGGTTCAACAAACCTAACTAATTGGGAAATCCAAAAAAAAACAAATATAAGATAATTGTGGACTGAATAACACATGGTTAAATAAATTTGATACAGAAATAAATAAATCTCAAATCACTCAAAGAATAAACGATATGTATAAACAATCTTGGCGCTCACAGATTAACAATTCTAGCAACTTCGAGACTTACAGGTAATTTAGGCAATAGTTCATATTTGAACAATATCTTGACTACATACAAAACAAAAGAATGACATTAACAACATTCAGAATGAGTTTTCATTCGCTCAATATAGAACAAAAATGATATGGTAATACACCCAGAAACAACAGACCTCGTGTAAGCTGCAATCAACAACAAATAGAGAATGCCTATCATGTTCTACTTTGCCCAAAGTAAAGATATCTTCGTTAACAATTCTTAAAACTATTTTACCCGAGTTATCCAAGTCTTAATAAATTCATCAGTCTTCTAATATGAGAAACGATATATGCAACGCTTAACTTAGCCAAGCATATTTACAACGCAAATAAATTGAGGAACTGAATTTAAGATTGATTGATTGATTGGGGTTTAACGCCATTTTTAACAATTTCTCAGTTATATCACGGCGGCCAGTTCACCTACACATGCATTTCCTGGTTTTCTCACACCAGTACTCCACACAACAATCTTCCCAAGCAACTGACTGCTTTCCACATAGACTTAGCCCATTGGTGGAAGACGAATGACGCATGTCGCATTCACTTTTGTCACTCGTCGGAAAGAAAGTTGGCCGAGCCGGGATTCGAACTCACAACCCCTTGATTGACAGCTAGCGTCACTACCGAATGAGCTAACGGGGCTCTGCCTGAACTTAAGAACACTGACGGGAAAATTATTAATATATAAAAAAAGAAAACATATAACATGTTTAAATTATAAATATTCACCTTACTATTCAAATACAAAAAATGAAAACAATGTTTAAATGCAAAAATACAATACTCACAATTATTTACTTCTACAGCATCACACAAACACTCAACAAAACTCGAATACATGAATGTTGCAATTTACTTAAAAGATACATACACTTCATCGATAATAATAATAATATTAATTAGGGATGGCAACGATTAATCGGTTACTCTGTTAACAGTATGGTTTTTCGACTAATCGGTAAGTAATTTAGGTAACCGAGTAATGGTAAACAACGATAAAAAATTACATACACAGTTTTGTTTCACCTTTTGTTTTTTTCAATTTGTCACACGTAACTGACCCAGAGGTTAATTATTCACACCTAGGTCGGGAGTTTTTACATTACTTTGTAAATATTTATGTATGTTCATTTTCTCTGTTGTGTTACTGTCAGTCAGCCGTGTGTATAACATGTATCTTCATGGGATTGGGGCCTAAAGGAATTAGAATGGATGAACTTATCGAACTTATCATTACTGCGAAAACAGCCGCACTCGATTTAATCGAATAATTGTCAATTAAATAATAAAGGCGTACATTATATGATAATGACTTATAATTATATTCGGCATTTATTTTGATAATACAACCAATTGGAATGAATGTGATAAATTTGAATTGTCGTTTTTGTAAATTATTATTTACCAACACGATTAGAAGATTTAAAGAGTAATTTGAAGTTTGAAACACATTTCCCCCTGCGTTGGTATTTAAAGATATACAGCTATGTACCTCTTTTATTCGACATATTATAATCGAATAATGGTCACTTCGTTGTCAGCACCACAGAACGAGCAGATTACTCTAACCATCGCTGATATGAACAAAACCCGGAAGCAAGCACTGCACGAAAATTGGGATTTAATTTAGAGTAAATTTCCCTGTAAATTAAATCCCAATTTTCGTGCAGTGATGTGTATATTTATTGTCTATGACGGTTAACCGAGTAGCCGGTTACGTAATTATACGAGTAACCGGTTAGTAATATCGGTAACTGTTGCCATCCCTAATATTAATAATACAATAAATATTCCATTCAGAAATCGGCTTAAAAAGTATACACACTTCAATACATACATAGATTGTTTAACTTTTCATTGATAAAATAGTGATTTATACAAATGTTTACACAGGTTAAACCAAAACTGTTCAATCGAGACAGAACGTGGTTATAAAGTATGTTTGAATTTTCTTTGTAACATTAATTGTATATGTTTAACCATACATTTTTGTTTACGAGGGAATTATAAAAATTGTAATAAATGTAAGTGTAAACCGAGATCAAACTTCATAGTAATGTGGTTTTATCTCGATATACAAATTTATAATTCTCATCACCATCATCTTATATTGATTACATAAGTGTATATATGTACACGAGTACGCTATTAATGTAAATTTTCGGATATGGATGTGTAAGCCGATATCAGACTGCATGCAGTTATATTGTTGTATTGTATTGTATAAACACGAGTAGCGTATCGATGATATTTATTGTTTTCAAGCTCAAATGTTATAGTCATTGTTTGTATAGAATGAGTGTAGTGGAACAGAATTATTCTATTCTGTTCTACGGAACAAATGTCTATACGGCTATTGGGACACAATGTGTTGTAAAATTCAGCGATTTGGGGACAAAGAAATCGGTGAGAACGATTTCGCTGAAATTAGCCACACTGATAGACCACAATGCGATCTAGGTCTGGGCGGTTTCGTTATATCTGGGAAAAATCTAGTTTTATATATTTTTAAGGTTTAAACCCGAAAAATCGACATTTTGACTACATATTTCTGTAGATCTCGTACCAGCAAATAACGGAATCAGCTAGAGACCTGAAATTTAAACTGAAACTTGTCAAAGATCCAGTGCAAACAACGGTGTTTTTAAATTTCTCATACATTTAGTATTGATAGTTGGAGAATGCTTTTAATAGGGGCTCTTGAATCAAATATTTTCACGTGACCAAATACTTGGAAAGTGACGTCACGTTCAGCACTTCAGCGGTATGACGTCATAACGTTATCGCTTTGGCGCCAAAACCAATAGTATAGAATGAGTGTAGTGGAACAGAATTATTCTATTCTGTTCTACGGAACAAATGTCTATACGGCTATTGGGACACAATGTGTTGTAAAATTCAGCGATTTGAGGACAAAGAAATCGGTGAGAACGATTTCGCTGAAATTAGCCACACTGATAGACCACAATGCGATCTAGGTCTGGACGGTTTCGTTATATCTGGGAAAAATCTAGTTTTAGATATTTTTAAGGTTAAAACCCGAAAAATCGACATTTTGACTACATATTTCTGTAGATCTCGTACCAGCAAATAACGGAATCAGCTAGAGACCTGAAATTTAAACTGAAACTTGTCAAAGATCCAGTGCAAACAACGGTGTTTTTAAATTTCACATACATTTAGTTTTGATAGTTGGAGAATGCTTTTAATAGGGGCTCTTGAATCAAATATTTTCACGTGACCAAATACTTGGAAAGTGACGTCACGTTCAGCACTTCAGCGATATGACGTCATAACGTTACAGTGGTGCAGAGGTAGAGCGTCGGCCTTTCGTATCAAAGGTCCCTGGTTCGAGTCCCGTGATGAGCGGGTCCTTTTGAGATTTTTCCACACAAAACGGCACGAGTACTGGTTAAGTCTCCAGGAAGCAGACATCGAGTGTGAGTAATCTAAGCTTAAAGCTTGTTTCGCAATCGATGTAAAATAAATAAGTTTAAACTAAACTTGGGCGCTAAATCCCGATAATAATGTTCTATTTATCTTTTAGACTTACGGAGATAATGTTGGTGTTGCAAAATACTAGTTTCATCAATTGTTACGTTTTGGATCATGTTAGAATCGAAATAATATTATCAGCATTGTGTGTGGTCGGTTGGTAGTTCGGATGCAATTCTGCTCCTCTCAACTCATTCTATCCCGCGAAACCCTTAAGGTGTCGCCTTTCTAGTATAGAATGAGTGTAGTGGAACAGAATTATTCTATTCTGTTCTACGGAACAAATGTCTATACGGCTATTGGGACACAATGTGTTGTAAAATTCAGCGATTTGGGGACAAAGAAATCGGTGAGAACGATTTCGCTGAAATTAGCCACACTGATAGACCACAATGCGATCTAGGTCTGGGCGGTTTCGTTATATCTGGGAAAAATCTAGTTTTAGATATTTTTAAGGTTAAAACCCGAAAAATCGACATTTTGACTACATATTTCTGTAGATCTCGTACCAGCAAATAACGGAATCAGCTAGAGACCTGAAATTTAAACTGAAACTTGTCAAAGATCCAGTGCAAACAACGGTGTTTTTAAATTTCTCATACATTTAGTTTTGATAGTTGGAGAATGCTTTTAATAGGGGCTCTTGAATCAAATATTTTCACGTGACCAAATACTTGGAAAGTGACGTCACGTTCAGCACTTCAGCGGTATGACGTCATAACGTTATCGCTTTGGCGCCAAAACCAATAGTATGGTGTGTTTATCTTTTAGACTTGCGGAAATAATTTTGGTGTTGCCAAAAAACCTTGAGTGTCATCAATTGTTACGTTTTGAATCATGTAAGAATTGAAATTACATATTCATAACATATATATTTAGTATTGCGTGTGGCCAGTTGGTAGTTCGGTATAATTCTGCTCCTCTTCACTCATTCTATCCCGCGAAACCCTTAAGGTGTCGCCTATCTAGTATGGTGTGTTTATCTTTTAGACTAACGGAAATAATTTTGGTGTTGCCAAAAAACCTTGAGTGTCATCAATTGTTACGTTTTGAATCATGTATAGAATGAGTGTAGTGGAACAGAATTATTCTATTCTGTTCTATGGAACAAATGTCTATACGGCTATTGGGACACAATGTGTTGTAAAATTCAGCGATTTGTGGACAAAGAAATCGGTGAGAACGATTTCGCTGAAATTAGCCACACTGATAGACCACAATGCGATCTAGGTCTGGACGGTTTCGTTATATCTGGGAAAAATCTAGTTTCAGAGATTTTTAAGGTTAAAACCCAAAAAATCGACATTTTGATTACATATTTCTGTAGATCTCGCACCAGCAAATAACGGAATCAGCTAGAGACCTGAAATTCATACTGAAACTTGTCCGAGATCCAGTGCAAACAACGGTGTGTTTAGATTTCTCATACATTCAGTTTGGATTCTTGGAGAAAGTTTTCAATAGGGGTTCTTGATTTTAAAAAAATCTGTGGGCGTGACTAGGAAAGTGACGTCACGTCAGCGGTTGACGTCATAACGTTACAGTGGTGCAGAGGTAGAGCGTCGGCCTCTCGTATCAAAGGTCCCTGGTTCGAGTCCCGTGATGAGCGGGTCCTTTTGAGATTTTTCCACACAAAACGGCACGAGTACTGGTTAAGTCTCCAGGAAGCAGACATCGAGTGTGAGTAATCTAAGCTTAAAGCTTGTTTCGCAATCGATGTAAAATAAATAAGTTTAAACTAAACTTGGGCGCCAAATCCCGATAATAATGTTCTATTTATCTTTTAGACTTACGGAGATAATGTTGGTGTTGCAAAATACTAGTTTCATCAATTGTTACGTTTTGGATCATGTTATAATCGAAATAATATTATCAGCATTGTGTGTGGTCGGTTGGTAGTTCGGATGCAATTCTGCTCCTCTCCACTCATTATATCCTGCGAAACCCTTAAGGTGTCGCCTCTCTAGTATAGAATGAGTGTAGTGGAACAGAATTATTCTATTCTGTTCTACGGAACAAATGTCTATACGGCTATTGGGACACAATGTGTTGTAAAATTCAGCGATTTGAGGACAAAGAAATCGGTGAGAACGATTTCGCTGAAATTAGCCACACTGATAGACCACAATGCGATCTAGGTCTGGGCGGTTTCGTTATATCTGGGAAAAATCTAGTTTTAGATATTTTTAAGGTTAAAACCCGAAAAATCGACATTTTGACTACATATTTCTGTAGATCTCGTACTAGCAAAAAACGGAATCAGTTAGAGACCTGAAATTCATACTGAAACTTGTCCGAGATCCAGTGCAAACAACGGTGTGTTTAGATTTCTCATACATTCAGTTTGGATTCTTGGAGAAAGCTTTCAATAGGGGTTCTTGATTTTAAAAAAATCTGTGGGCGTGACTAGGAAAGTGACGTCACGTCAGCGGTTGACGTCATAACGTTACAGTGGTGCAGAGGTAGAGCGTCGGCCTCTCGTATCAAAGGTCCCTGGTTCGAGTCCCGTGATGAGCGGGTCCTTTTGAGATTTTTCAACACAAAACGGCACGAGTACTTGTTAAGTCTCCATGAAGCAGACATCGAGTGTGAGTAATCTAAGCTTAAAGCTTGTTTCGCAATCGATGTAAAATAAATAAGTTTAAACTAAACTTGGGCGCCAAATCCCGATAATAATGTTCTATTTATCTTTTAGACTTACGGAGATAATTTTGGTGTTGCAAAATACTAGTTTCATCAATTGTTACGTTTTGGATCATGTTAGAATCGAAATAATATATTCAGCATTGTGTGTGGTCGGTTGGTAGTTCGGATGCAATTCTGCTCCTCTCCACTCATTCTATCCCGCGAAACCCTTAAGGTGTCGCCTTTCTAGTAAGAATTGAAATTACATATTCATAACATATATATTTAGTATTGCGTGTGGCCAGTTGGTAGTTCGGTATAATTCTGCTCCTCTTCACTCATTCTATCCCGCGAAACCCTTAAGGTGTCGCCTATCTAGTATAGAATGAGTGTAGTGGAACAGAATTATTCTATTCTGTTCTACAGAACAAATGTCTATACGGCTATTGGGACACAATGTGTTGTAAAATTCAGCGATTTGTGGACAAAGAAATCGGTGAGAACGATTTCGCTGAAATTAGCCACACTGATAGACCACATTGCGATCTAGGTCTGGGCGGTTTCGTTATATCTGGGAAAAATCTAGTTTTAGATATTTTTAAGGTTAAAACCCGAAAAATCGACATTTTGACTACATATTTCTGTAGATCTCGTACCAGCAAATAACGGAATCAGCTAGAGATCTGAAATTTAAACTGAAACTTGTCAAAGATCCAATGCAAACAACGGTGTTTTTAAATTTCTCATACATTTAGTTTTGATAGTTGGAGAATGCTTTTAATAGGGGCTCTTGAATCAAATATTTTCACGTGACCAAATACTTGGAAAGTGACGTCACGTTCAGCACTTCAGCGGTATGACGTCATAACGTTACAGTGGTGCAGAGGTAGAGCGTCGGCCTCTCGTATCAAAGGTCCCTGGTTCGAGTCCCGTGATGAGCGGGTCCTTTTGAGATTTTTCCACACAAAACGGCACGAGTACTGGTTAAGTCTCCAGGAAGCAGACATCGAGTGTGATTAATTTAAGCTTAAAGCTTCTTTCGCAATCGATGTAAAATAAATAAGTTTAAACTAAACTTTGGCGCCAAATCCCGATAATAATGTTCTATTTATCTTTTAGACTTACGGAGATAATTTTGGTGTTGCAAAATACTAGTTTCATCAATTGTTACGTTTTGGATCATGTTAGAATCGAAATAATATATTCAGCATTGTGTGTGGTCGGTTGGTAGTTCGGATGCAATTCTGCTCCTCTCCACTCATTCTATCCCGCGAAACCCTTAAGGTGTCGCCTTTCTAGTATAGAATGAGTGTAGTGGAACAGAATTATTCTATTCTGTTCTACGGAACAAATGTCTATACGGCTATTGGGACACAATGTGTTGTAAAATTCAGCGATTTGAGGACAAAGAAATCGGTGAGAACGATTTCGCTGAAATTAGCCACACTGATAGACCACAATGCGATCTAGGTCTAGGCGGTTTCGTTATATCTGGGAAAAATCTAGTTTTATATATTTTTAAGGTTAAAACCCGAAAAATCGACATTTTGACTACATATTTCTGTAGATCTCGTACCAGCAAATAACGAATCAGCTAGAGACCTGAAATTTAAACTGAACTTGTCAAAGATCCAGTGCAAACAACGGTGTTTTTTAAAAATTCTCATACATTTAGTTTTGATAGTTGGAGAATGCTTTTAATAGGGCTCTTAAATCAAATATTTTCACGTGACCAAATACTTGGAAAGTGACGTCACGTTCAGCAATTCAGCGGTATGACGTCATAACGTTATCGCTTTGGCGCCAAAACCAAAAGTATGGTGTGTTTATCTTTTAGACTTGCGGAAATAATTTTGGTGTTGCCAAAAAACCTTGAGTGTCATCAATTGTTACGTTTTGAATCATGTAAGAATTGAAATTACATATTCATAACATATATATTAGGTATTGCGTGTGGCCAGTTGGTAGTTCGGTATAATTCTGCTCCTCTTCACTCATTCTATCCCGCGAAACCCTTAAGGTGTCGCCTATCTAGTTAGAATCGAAATAATATATTCAGCATTGTGTGTGGTCGGTTGGTAGTTCGGATGCAATTCTGCTCCTCTCCACTCATTCTAGCCCGCGAAACCCTTAAGGTGTCGCCTTTCTAGTATAAGAATGGACTTTGATTTAATATAGAATGAGTGTAGTGGAACAGAATTATTCTATTCTGTTCTACGGAACAAATGTCTATACGGCTATTGGGACACAATGTGTTGTAAAATTCAGCGATTTGTGGACAAAGAAATCGGTGAGAACGATTTCGCTGAAATTAGCCACACTGATAGACCACAATGCGATCTAGGTCTGGGCGGTTTCGTTATATCTGGGAAAAATCTAGTTTCAGAGATTTTTAAGGTTAAAACCCGAAAAATCGACATTTTGACTACATATTTCTGTAGATCTCGCACTAGCAAAAAACGGAATCAGCTAGAGACCTGAAATTCATACTGAAACTTGTCCGAGATCCGGTGCAAACAACGTGTTTTTAGATTTCTCATACATTCAGTTTGGATTCTTGGAGAAAGCTTTCAATAGGGTTCTTGATTTTAAAAAAAATCTGTGGGCGTGACTAGGAAAGTGACGTCACGTCAGCGGTTGACGTCATAACGTTACAGTGGTGCAGAGGTAGAGCGTCGGCCTCTCGTATCAAAGGTCCCTGGTTCGAGTCCCGTGATGAGCGGGTCCTTTTGAGATTTTAATGATTTAATTTTGAGATAATAATGTTCTATTTATCTTTTAGACTTACGGAGATAATTTTGTTGTTGCCAAATACTAGTTTCATCAATTGTTACGTTTTGGATCATGTTAGAATCGAAATAATAGTATCAGCATTGTGTGTGGCCGGTTGGTAGTTCGGGTGCAATTCTGCTCCTCTCCACTCATTCTATCCTGCGAAACCCTTAAGGTGTCGCCTTTCTAGTATAGAATGAGTGTAGTGGAACAGAATTATTCTATTCTGTTCTATGGAACAAATGTCTATACGGCTATTGGGACACAATGTGTTGTAAAATTCAGCGATCTGGGGACAAAGAAATCGGTGAGAACGATTTCGCTGAAATTAGCCACACTTATAGAACTC